>PVKA01008049.1:0-74768 GCA_004027165.1 Ctenomys sociabilis | reverse complement strand
CTCCCTCCCTCTCTCTCTCTCTCTCTCTCTCTCTTTCTTTCTTTCTTTCTTTCTTTCTTTCTTTTTTTTGTGGAACCAGAGATTGAACTCAGGACCTTGTGCTTGCCAGGGAAGTGCTTATTCTGTTGAGCCATCTTCATATCTCAAAGCTCTTTCTTTAGTAGAAATAATATAATCAGAAAAGACAAGGAAGAGGGGAGCAAACACACCCAATTAAAAATCAAAAGGAAAGAAAAATCCATCAAACCCTCGTACTTAAAAAGTTTCAATTTTCACAACTCTATGCAAAGGAATTTGAAAATTCTAATAAAAATAGCTAACTAAAAATTTTAGCTTACCACAAATGACTCTGATTGGTGAGTAATCCAAATAGTATCCATAAAAATTAAAACATGTTTAAGTGGTTCCACAGGAAAGTGACAGACAAACTTTAATGACTTGATAACCCTATGTAGCATACTCCATACCTCCAGAAAATAAAGGAAACTTTGCATTTCACTTTCTGAATCTCCTGTGACAGTGACCCTAAAAGCTGATCCTAAAGCTACACCAACAACAGCATAGTCTCACAAATGTCAATATAGAGTATCAGCAGAAATAAGTAACACATCTAAGAAATAATGCTTTATCTGTGAAATTCATGTTACTTTGTTAAGTGAAATTCTGGATCACTTCTAATCTTCCTGGTTTTTTTTTTTTTTTCTTTTTTTGTCTTTTTGAGACAGGGTCTCACTATGCAGTTCAGGCTGGTCTTAAGCTCACTTTATAGCTCAGGCTAGTCTCAAACTCACAACAATCCTCCTGCCTCAGCCTTCCCAGTGCTGGGATTACAGGCACGCGTCACCACGCCCAGCTTAATCTTTCTGTTTTTTTAAAAAAATTTCAGTTAAAATTTTTTTATTGGTACACATTTGCATTACATAGTAATTAACATGTTTTGAGGGGAGTTGGTACATGTGTATAACACAAGTGAGTGAAATCTTAAATAGGGTTTTCTAGGATCACTTTTCTAAAAAATTAGACCTTCATGCTTATACAATTTCTCAAAACCCTAAGATATTGAAATGACATTTTTTGACATATTTTGCCATATATGTAGACACATATATACATAAATATCAACATACCTATATAATTGGGTCCATACTAAGATGTGTTAAGCTGAGTTTTTAGATGCCAGTTTTATCATGGAATGATCTGAAGGTCCATATTTTAAGTGTAACTTGAGTAAATAAAGCTTTCCAAAAACAGCTGACTGGTTTTGTCTCTTACCTTTGTTCTGTCTTATGGTTTGGCTGATTTTGTTACTGATGCATTAATGAAGGTATAGGTCTGTGGTAGGGTGCTTGTGCAGGTAGCATGTGGAAGGCCTTGGGCTCAATCTGTGGTACTTCCTCCATACTCCCAAAGAAGTAAAAATAAATATCTTTTGTTTCATTTTGCAGTACTAGACATTGAACCCAGGCCCTCATCTCTATTATTCTTTCATTTCTGTTCATTTTTTTTAAAGAAAGATCTCACTAGGTCATTAAATTGCTGTTGACTAAGCTTGAACTTGAAATCTAGCCTTAGTCTCCTGGATGCAACTGGGATTATAGGCCTGTGTTACAGTGCCTGGCTGAGGATTTCTTTTATTAATTTTATTGAGAAACAAATGACAGTGAGAGAGTTTCAAAACCGATTAGTAGGACAGTTTCAATAATTAATACATTGCATATTGTTGTCTTCTTAGTGGTTATTCATAGTACAAAATGAAGACATGATATCCTATCCAAACACTATTAATACAAATCTTTGTTCTCATTGAATTAAGAGAAAGTAGGTGTATACATCTAGCCTCACTATTTTGAATATACAGATACAAAATGGACTTCATTTGTATCCCCCCTAGTTTTTAGTTTTGTCAGAGATGAGTTTTCCATTGCCAGTTAAATATTGTAGATGCGTGCATTCAGCAAAATAATCTAATATAGTCCAGTAGTCCATAATGGTAGTGGGTTATCAATAGGACTGGTAATGTCAGAAGTTGTTGCATTGAGCCTTTTACAGCTCAGCATATTAATATAGTTTTACTTTTATACCTTGTTCTTATACTTTTCTACTGGATGGTCAAGATCAAGATAAACAAGACCTATATAACAAGAAATGTAACTTGTATCTGACAAGATCAGTCAAATCCCCTCAGGATTTACCCTGAAACTCTGTACCACAGATTGTACAACCTTTGTCAGTGTCAGCCATGTGGATGAGTCACAGCCATTGCTTGACCAATTTGTTCTCTGTGAAAGGCTGAGAGAATGTTTTCTCTCCATGTGACTCTCCTTAGGCACTATACATCATTGATCACATCCCTCTGTGTCCCCATAATCTCCCTGACCAGAAAATTTGAAACACAACTGAGTAATAGGATGTTATAGTACAGGTTCTCTTATGTCCTGAGTCTTCACTGACCTTGAAAGGCTAGGGCCAAAAATGTTGGCTATCCTTGCAGGACTTCTTTTTCTCTAATTTTATGTCTGCAAACTTAAGCTGGTCAGAAAAGCTTAATAATATAATTATCCTATAACATAGGCAGTTGAACTTAACTTCACTATGTATGAATATTAAACATCTTAGGCATAACATGGTACAGGTATTTTCCATCAAGTATTGATATATTAAATGTTAAACAAATACGGAATGTGAAGAAGAAAAATTTTTAAAAAAAGAATAAATAATTACACATTTTTACTTAGAAGTGTATAAATCTAGCCATATACAGCATTGTAGCAGGACAGTTCTTTGACATTTTTTTGTCTCTTGTTTTCATTGATTACCTTTTCTTTAAACATTTACTTGAGAGACACTATGGCAGTAATGGGTATGTCACAACAAGCAGTACATATTTAGAAAACCAGAATAACAAGCATTCCAAGCATGACTCTACTATTACACATTGCTATCGTCAGTGCAGTTGCTTAGTTCACAGGTATCAGCATACATAGGGTGAGAATCCTACCAATTAACTGCTAGTTTCAAAAACCTGATGAAGGTTCTCAGGATCATTGCCTTAACTATCTTGTGCATATAAATATATGGTTTGCCCCTGTCATGTTTCCTCACTTTTCCTCTTGCCCTCTCCATTGCTTAATCCTTAAGTTCTCCCTTTCCTTTTAATTGTGTCATACTTTTCTATTTTTATTTCTTGTTTTGAGTTCTTACACCAGGGATACTACATAATATTTACACATGTGAGTCAGGTGTATTTCACTTATGAGTATATCTTCAAGTGGCATCCACTTGAACATAAAGGCTTCAAGTTTGTCATTCTTTATAGCTGAGTAATACTCCATTGTATGAAAATACCACATCTTTTTCATCCATTCCGCAGGTGATATGCATTTTCAAGATTTCGCTATCACAAATTGTGCTATAAACCTGGAAACATAGGTGCACCTATATTACTTTGATATCATGTTTTCAGTTCCTCTGGAAAAATTCTCAGTAGGGAGATAGCTGGTTTGAATGGATTTCCAGTCTTAGTTTTTTAACCAGTCTCCACACCGATTTTCATAGTGGTTGCACCAGTCTACATTCCTATCAGCAGTAGAGAAGGGTTCCTTTTTCTCCACAACCTCTCCAATATTTGTTGTTGGCTGATTTCTTTATAGTAGCTTTTCTTTCTGGGGTGAGATGATATCTCACTGTTGTTTTAATTTGCATTTCACAGATGTCTAGTGATGTGGAACATGTTTTTGTGTATTTATTTGCTCTGTTAATTTTGTCCTCTGACAATTGTGTGTTCATGTCAGATGCCCATTTCTGGATTGGGTCTTTCAATTTTGAGGCCCTGATGTTTTTTAGTTCTTTATAAATTCTAGAGAGCAGACGTTTGTCTGAGAGCTTATTAGTAAAGATCTTTTCCAAATTTGTGGGTTGTATTTTCACTTTGTTGGCAATTTCTTTTCACATGAAAAACTTATCAAGACAAGGAGGTTCCAGTTGATAATTCTTTCAAGTATTACCCATACAATTTGAATTTTGTTGATGGACTCTTTTGCCTGCCCCTATGTCTGGAGTTCCTCCTATTTTCTCTTCCAGGAGATGTAGTGTTTCTGCTTTAATGTTTAGATCTTTAAACCATTTTGACTTTAGCTTAATGCATGGTGATAGACCAGTGTTAAGTTTCAGCTTTTAGCATTTAGAGAGCCAGTTTTTCTAGCACTATTTATTAAAGAGGTTATCTTTCTTCCAATAAGCATGTTGGGCCCTTTGTGAAAAATATGCTGGTTGAGTGTTTTTGTAGTGGTTTCTGTATATTTAATGCATTTCATTGATACTGAGGTCTATTTTGTTGTCAATACCATGCTGTTTTTATTGCAGTAGCTTTGTAGTATAATTTCAAGTCAGGAATTGTAATGTCTCATTTCTTGTCTTTGTTGGCCAGGATTGCCTTTGCTATTCTAGGTCTTTTCTGGTTCCAATTAATATTAGGAATGATTTCTCTAGGTCTCAGAGTTATGTTGGTGGTGGTTTGATAGCGATTGCATTAAATCTGTATAACAGTTTTGGGAGTATGGCCATCTTCACTATGTTGCTTCTTCCTATCCAGGAACAGGGAATATCTTTCCATTTTCTGAAATCCGGTACAATGTCTTTTTTCAGAGTACTGTAATTTTCATTGAATAGATCTTTGTCTTTTTTAGTTAGGTTAATTCCAATGTATTTTATTTTAATCTCTGTTTTAACACTATTTTGTAATCTCTTCATAAAATTTTTAAAAATGCATTATGATCACATGTTAAGATTAAATCTAAGAATGCAGTTAGTTCATCACTGGGAGTGCTATTAAATTATACAGCATAGTAGAATAACTACAAAGAAAGATCACATGATTATCTCTAAATACACAGAGGTTTACTGTAGCATTCAACATTTGCTTGTATTATAAACAATAAAAGAGTATTTAATGGATATGTAACATTATCTTTTTTGTCAAAAATCAGCATCTGGTGATCTAACACCTTATTAAATGGAGAAATCTTTTTCTCTGTTGTCAACCAATTAAGAGTATCCATTTTCTCTACTATTTAACAATGTTAAAGGTTCTAGTAGTGCAAATAACTCAAGAGAAAAATTTGGTGGCGTAAGAATTGGAAAAGAAAAGTAGAACTGTATCTGTGTGGGAGTTATGATTTGTATATGTAAATAAAAAACTCTAAAAAGTAGAGAACTTAGTATACTATACTACCAGATGAACATGCATAAATCAGTATCTTTTTATCTACAAAAGTCAGACTGCAATGGAAATTTCATATTTTATCAAAACAAAAATTCAACTTACATAAGTTTTACAAGAAATATTCAAAACTTAAGTAAGGAAAAACTATAAAAAGCTCATAAGAGACACAAAAAGTAAAGTTGATGAAGCCAAAGCACATATTCCATTCCTGAATGAGAGACCTGATATCATAAAGTTGTTAAACAGAGGAACTCATCCACGTTTTCTCTCAGAACTTGTACCATTTCATGAGTTTTTACATTTAATTCGTGATACATTGGAATTTTAGCTTTATGCAAAGTGCAAGCAAAGGATAGCTAAGTTTCTTTTTAAATTTACTCCAACTCCAAGAGGAAGAAAACCAGTAAGAATAGGCATAAAAATAACTTAAAATGAATAGGACAATGTGTGTTTATACATAAACACAGGCCCCCATGTCAAATTAAATACACTACAAAGGTTTTTTAGTTAAAGTAGTCAAAGGTACAAGAAGGGAGGGACACTGATGACTGTAATGAGAAGCCAGTTGTGTGCATAGATAGTGTGCCATTAAGAACAGCCACATCTTTTTTTTTCCATTTATTTTTATTAAAATCATATCAATTTTACAAATCACTGTTTCTTTTTCTTTGTTTTGCAGTACCAGGGATTGAACTTGCGATCTTGTGCTTGCCAGGCAGGTACTTATGCCACTAAGCTATAGCCCCAGCTCACAGCCACATCTTAATCAGTGGAGTAAAAGTCAGAATTTTTAATAAGCAGTTTTGAAGATAGACATGCAGAAAAGCATAATATTCCATTCTTTGCTTGCACTTCACATAAAGCTAAAATTCCAATGTATCTCAAATTTAATGTAAAAATTCATGAAATGGTACAAGTTCTGAAAGAAAACACAGGTGAGTTCCTCTATAATCTATCAATGCGAAAATTATGATTCAAAATTCAAAAGCGAGAAAGAAAAGTTGAACATTTCAATTGAGTTTAAATGTTTGCATAGAAATTAGACCTTAAGAAAGCATACAAACTGCCAACTGGGGAGATATTCATGACTCGTGTTGGAGACGAGGATGTATTTTACTCTGTAAAGAGCACCTAAAGATTGAAGAAAATATGGTAAAATGAAATAACATACAAACCACCAAAAGACACACAGATGTCTGTGAACCGTGAGTATGAATGCACATAATCAGAGGAATATGACAGCAGAACAGCGCTGGAACAACGACTGACCTGGCTGTTGCTCACTGAGCTCTACGCTGTTCTTCTGGCAAGGTAATGCTAATGCAAGACAGTACAATTCTGGTGAAGACTGGGCAATAGTTTGCAGTGTTACTGATTCATTTACTTCTAGACCCTCTAAAAATCCCACTCTAAGAATCTATCTTTCTAATATCCTAGAAAAAATGATAAATTTGTACATGAAAAGCTATTAATTCCTAATCATAAGAACAATATAAGGCTATTAATTCCTAGCTACAAGAGACTGGAAATAACTGAAGTGACCCTCTCTGGGATCAACTGTTATTTTGTCACCACACTGCAGAATTGTGTGTGTGTGTGTGTGTGTGTGTGTGTGTACACGTGCATGACTGTGTTTGTATTGTAGCTGTTGGTGGGGGTCTCCTCACTCAGCCTTTCAGTGGTGCTAGATTCTAAGGATTATGACAAATCAAAATTCGAAGTTAGCCTTCCAAGTCATTATGAAGTGTATCTGTCAAACACAGAGGACATAATTTTTGTTATTATGCATACATCTTATTTTTAATTCATTAGAATTTTAAGAAGCCAGAAGTAGGATATGGGGGTCCTTCTATATTTGAGCCTTTATACAATGCTTTTCTTTTTTGTATTTTAGGGACAGGTCTATAGGGTGCTCAGGGTCTCACTACTAGATCAGACTTGTAGTGATCCACCTGTTACAGCCTCCCAAGAGCTGGGATTACAAGCTTGTAATCCCAGTTTCAACTGCCATCTCAGCATGCCCTGGGAGTGGTACCAACACAGCAGGCCCAAGGATTGAATCTCCTGCCCCTGTGCCTGTGCAGGCACTTTAATCTGCTGAGCTATTTGGCCAGCCCTATACAATGTGTTGATGAGGGCAATTTTTATAATTTCTCTTAGGACAACTCAGCTATGGCCACAAAAACAAAAACAGGCATTTTCATACACATTCTTACTGCAGCGAATACACTTCAGATGTCTAACAGAATTGAAATAATGTCACAAAGACGCTGTAGCGGTAACAAACATCTGAGTAGATAATACTTCCTGAGTGCTGTGTTCCAGGTTCTAAGAATTATAAAAGTATCCATTTACTCAACTGTCATGCTACCTTAACACGGTGGATAACATTGCTCTCTGCACTTCAGGGGTAAAGAAACTGAGGTTGAGAGATGGAGGTAATGGTGAAGTTGGGGTCTGAATCTAAGGAGTGGGCTCCATAGTTGGAGCAAAAGCCCCAGGCTGGGTAATGCATTTGTACCTTACTCAGGAAGAAAGATCATTTAGTTAGTTGAATTACAAAGGCCACAATTTTTGATTTATTGTGGAATGAAATCTGTTCAAGTGTTAGCTTTGTTATTAATTGGTATTATCATGGGTAATTAATTTTTTTTTTTTTTTTTTTTTTTGTCTTTTTGAGACAGGGTCTTGCTATGCAGTTCAGGCTGGCTTTAAGCTCACTTTGTAGCTCAGGCTGGTCTCGAACTCACAACAATCCTCCTGCCTCAGCCTCCCGAGTGCTGGGATTACAAGCATGCGCCACCACGCCCGGCAATGGGTAATTAATTTTATTTAACCTGTAGTTTACAAAAATAGAGTTTTGCTATCACTCATTCATAAAAATGTATTGGCAGTATTTCCATTGCTTCATGTCTTTAGTTTGAAATTTTTTTACTTAAGATATTGTACGCTTATTAAAAACAGGAATAGGAAAAAAAATAGAGAAGCATTAAGCTGTGTCGACAAACCTGAAAACCAAACATATATTCTGTCAAGATTTTAAGATTTCCTAAAAGAATGATCCTGCATTTTATAAAACAACTCACAGTTGATTTCTTTACTTATAACATGCCTACTATAGATTTATAGTTAATTATACACCGAAGTTTTCTACATCACCAAAAACAATGACTGCAGGTAAATGATAATTGTGCATATGCTGCCCAAGCATGCACAAAGTAAATGGGAATTCATTTATTATTTTCTATTTTTAAAGAAAGAAAAAAATAAAACCAAATTTCAAAACAAGATAATAGGGGAGAAACAATAATTAAGACATTGCTTATTGTTATCTTCAGAGTAGACACTCAGAGTATAAGATATGGGCATGAAATATTGTTCAAATGTTATTAGCACAAACCTTCCTTTTCAATGAGCTGAGAAACTAGCATGGTAGCTGTCTTAATCATTTTGTGTACACACATGTAGTTTTGTCTTTTCCCTTCTTTCTTTTCTCCTTTCCTCCATTAGTTTCTCTTTCTTTTTGAGTAATTTCTTAGTAATTCACAATATCTGTTGTATATTTTGTGTCCTGTTTGCTCATTCAGCTTCTCAGACTAGTGAGATTGTATGCTGTTTACACATATGGGTCTGATTTATTTCACTTATGAATATGGTCTAGTTGCATTCATTTACCTATGAGTCTCAAGTTTATTTTTCTTTATGCCTGAATAGTACTCCATTGTATACAAAATTACATCTTTTTTGTCCATTTCTCATTTGATGATCATTTAGATTGTTTCCAAGATTTAACTATTACGTATTGTGTTGCTATAAACATGGGTGCACATATATCACTATGGTATGATGCTTTAATTCTTCTGGGAAGATAACCCCGAAGAGAATAGCTGGGTGGAATGGGACCTCTAATGGAACTTCTAATCTTAGTTTTTTGAGGAATTTGCACACTGATGTCCATAGTGGTTACAGCCTACACTTCCACCAAGAGTGCAGAAGGGTTCTTTTATCCCAACAGCCCCTTCAGCATTTGTTATTGATTGAACCCTTGTTAATAGCCTTCCTTTCTGCAGTGAGATGGAATCTCAGGGTTGTTTGAATTTGCATTTCTTGAATGACTAATGATGTTGAACTATGCTTTCATATAGTTATTTTCCATTTGCATTTCTTCACCTGAGAATTGCATATTCATGTTAGATGCTCATTTTAGATTGGCTCTTTGAACTTTGGGAGCATGATTTCTTTTAATTCTTCATATGTTCTAGATATGAGGGACAGATGGCTGTAATTTTTTCCCATTCTATGTCCACAAAAATTTCCCACATGTCAGTTTATTTCTTGGGTTAACTTTCAAGGCATGAAATTATATGAGGATTTTCCCTAATGTTGAATGATTATTACTGAACAAACAACACCCTGCTAATTTGACAGTTGTGAAAGCTTAGTCTTTTCTGCATAATATTCACTTATGACTGTTCATCAATTTAATGGTGCAGATACTGGTAGTTGTTGAAATTACCGTAGGCTTTTATGTAGATGAACTATTTTAACTCTGTTGCATTTTATGAGACATTTTCCTCTAGATTATTGTGTACCTTCTATTGTGATCAGCAAAACTGGAATGTAAAATGTATAATGATTCTATAGATAATTTATTTCTCCTGTTGAAAATACTCATTGTTAGGACAAGATCAGCAGATTAAAGCACTTGCAAGCAGGCTCAGGGGCTGGGGTTCGATCCCAGGCCTGGCTGCAGGCCCTGCCCCTGGGGCATGCAGAGATGGCAATTGAGACTGGGTGTGGTGGTGCATTCCTCTAATCCCAGCACTAGGGAGGCTGTAAACTGGAGAATCACTGTGAGTGTGATCTAGTAGTGAGACCCCGAACATCCTGTGGACCCATCCCCAAAATACAGAAAAAAAAAGGAAAATATTCATTGTTTTTAAGTTTCACCATCCTTCCTTATGCAGAAATCTACTTATAGTCAACAATATTTTATTAGTTTTCACTGGGGTTATTTCAGCATGGGATAAAAACCTGCATGGATCTCACTCTAGCTCCTCCCAGTAGGTACCAGGAGCTGTTTACCTCTGCAGGCTCAGTGCGTTGTCTTTGCCTTGTTGATTCATGACGTCTCTTTTCTCAGTCTTAACACACTACGTCAGGCTGTCATTTTGTTTTATTAATTTTTTTATTATTGGACCAGTGTGGGTATAAATGACCATAGTATTACATATATCTATATGGGTCCAATATACTATTAGAAGAATTAAATTCACAGCTGTATGACTGAGAGAACACTAAGAATAAAAGAAAAAAATTGTTTTTCTCTTCAATTCTAACTGCACAAGGAGCTCTTTGAAGAAAGCCAGGAGATCTTAATTTTGTTTGGGAGCCCTCTATGAAGTCCAGGAGAATGCTATCCAACCTATTCAAGCTCAACTCATATTTTGTGTTATTTATCTGGTCAGACAAGAGCAGAAGAATGAACTTTAGAGCCGGGCATGGTGGCGCATGCCCGTAATCCCAGCACTCGGGAGGCTGAGGCAGGAGGATTGTTGTGAGTTCGAGACCAGCCTGAGCTACAAAGTGAGCTTAAGGCCAGCCTGAACTGCATAGTGAAACCCTGTCTCAAAAAGACAAAAAAAAAAAAAAAAAAAAAAAAAAGAATGAACTTTACCAGCCACTTCTAGAGGGATGATTGTAATTTTTTCTCTGAAGCCTATGTAGGTGCTCAGAAGGACCGACACATGTAAGAGGTGGTTGATTTTCTGTTTTGTCTCTGACTCTTCTGAGTCTCCAGGCAGGCAGCTACTGTCTGCGGCAACTCAGGCCGGGGGACCTGTGCGAGCCTCATGTGTGAGACATAGGTGGAGTACGGAGGGCAGCATGACAGTGAAGCCCAATTGGAGCAGTGATGAGTGACTCCTTGCAATATTTTAAAGCTCAGTATTGGCTGGGGAGATAGCTCAGCAGTCTAAGCACCTACCTGGCAAGTACAAAGACCCAAGTTTGATTCTAGTACCTCTGTGGGCCCCAGAGCTCCAGGTAGGCCATGCTAGGCCCCCAAACCAGGCGTGATGGGGCATGCTTGTAATTCTAAGGCTGAGGAGGCTGAGACAGGAGGATCACTATAGTCTGAAATGAGTAGTGAGATCCTGTATTAAAAAAAAGAATAATGAAAATTAAAATTCTGTATTACAACAGAAGAGCTTTCCTTAAAGCTTTTATTCAAACTGTGGAAACAATGAGAAAATACAAGCAAGTATAAATTGAGGGAGAACCTAAGAATCATGTACCCAACACATTTTCTTTACCTTAGGAGAGAGAAGTACAGGAAGTGAAGATCAACTTTCATGTTAAATAGTTGGAAGGCTTTTCTGACTTGTCATAATGTATTTTTTTAACCACACCTGACTGAATTAATTAAATGACTTTCCAATCTGAGCTCTTCCAGAACCTGTAGTACTATCCTTTTTACAGAGTGTATAGGTACAGAATTTAGAAAAATTCCTAATGAATTCTTAGTGTAGTGACTCTCTTAAGAATGCTACCACTTTTATTCTCTGTCTAATCTCAACAAACTAGGCTTCAGAACCAAGAATTCATGATAATTTAATAGCTTTTCCTTTTGTTCTGCCTTGAGTGCAGAATTTCCTAAAACCTAGCTCTAAACTCAGGCATGCAGTATGCTGTTTGATGTCACTTTAAAGATAGAAGTGAAGAGGAAAACCATGTGCCAAGCCTTCTCGGTATCTTGTCTTTACTACAGTTTCAGCAAATACTCTTCCTGCTTCACTCCCAGTACTGCAAATCACATGTGTTTCCATCCATTATCCAAGTTTTTCAACTTTTAAAATTTCCTTCCCTTGTGGTGAACACAGCTGTATAATTTGAATAGCAAAATGCAAAGTGTGAATGGAACCAAATCTATGATTTTGAAATGGTGTGTTTCGGTCAGATTTTTCCTTGTTTATTCTCAAGAACAATCACTTTCTTATATCACTGAAAAATTACCTCAGAAAGCAAATAGCTAAAGGCCTATGCAATTCACATCTCTAGAAGTGTCATATAATTTAAATTAATAGCACAGTTACTGGGTAGAGGAACAGGCTCTGTATTATTTGGCTGCGTAATCCACACTCCTGTTATCACTAAGTCAAACATTCAGCTTTCTTCCTGAGGACAGTATTAGGCTAAGTTGCTTTTTATTTCTGTTTCTTATAAAGAATCTCAATGTGTTAACATGTTCCATGGGTTAACAGGGAGTTTAGGATTCAAAATTCCCCCTTTTCTTTCCGTAGTGTCAATGCAGGACATAAAAGGAGTTCACAAAGACTCATCTTAGTAACAGAATGCTTTGCATAATTTTGAACATAATGGAGAATGTTTGATGTAACAATATTAAAATTTTATGTAGTGGAGCTCATAGTAGTGTAGAGGAGATGATTTATTTAGTTTTTGTCTTTACGAAAGGGAAGGTTTGCCTGTTGCTTCATGGATTTTAGAATGGCTGTCTTTTCTGCTGTGAGCCTGTTTTTGCATCTGCATTGTATGAAGAAATAGTAGAACAAGCACCTGGCATGCTCTCAGGTGACTTGAGCCTTGTTCTCAGAGAGCCATAGTTCCTTTCCTAAAACTATGGAAAGATGCCCATTGTCATTCTGTTAGACTGTCCCAGATTCCCAGCTGCAGAGCAAATAGTGTAGAAAACTTGCTTTTAATTTCCAAATGAAGAGAATTGGACCTGTACTTAGCGTCCCAACATGGTGCAAGAAAAACAAAACAAAACAAAACAAACAGGAAGTTTCAGGACACTGACTACACATTGTGCTTGTTTGCTGCACAGATTTTTATGAGATGGTGTCAACTGCTTCAAATGAGGAACATTTTCAAAGAAGACAAAAGACCCTGAAGACCTTTATTGGTCACAATAACCTCAGGATGCTAATAACAGTTTGTTTGTAAAGCAGATGTCAAGCTTGGTAGCTTCTTTCTACTTTTTAATTGGAGGGCTCTAGCTGTGGCTCCGGTGCACAACTTCTTGTTTTCACAGATGTGGAGCAAAGCAGGGCACTGTGTTCACAAAGAGCAAGTATGATGTCAGCTGGGTGAGATGAGGAGGAAAAGAAGGGTGAGTGGGGCAAAGAGGGTAGCTCCTATGACATCCTGAGATCAATTTGGTAAGCAATATGGGACAAAAAGTAATGACATAGAATTGTCCCTTTTTAGTAGATTAATGTTTCTCTGTTTTGGTCAAGAGTAGTAATGGGATGAAATGATATAAGTTTCCCTCCCTCCCTCCTTCCTTCCCTCCCTCCCTCCCTCCCTTCCTCCCTCCATCCCTTCCTCCCTCTTTCCCTCCCTTCCCAAAGAAAATCATATGAAGGATGTATGGATGGACTTATGAAAAATGTGTGTTGACTCTAAACTCTTTCAGAATCAAATACTGAACTTTAGTTGTTTATGAATTCCCCAAATTGTCAACATGAACATTCTGATATTCTTCTAGGGTGAGAATGAGCTCATATCTTTTACCCAATACTTCAGTGGTGCCAAGATCATAAGGACCATTAATAGAAGGCATTTGAATATAAAACATTTAGACAGTGCTATAATTTTAAATGGATAATTTGGTATAATCTTGAAGTTTTAATGCATATTTTTTAGTAAGCTTTTAAATACTGTTTTCCATGCAGCATTAGTAAAAATGATTCTTTTCATCTCAACATTCTCTATATCACTAAGAGTAGCTAGCAAATGTTTCAGGAAAACTAAAATTTGTGTAGTATGAAATGAAGAGATGTTGTGTTCATGTACTAATTCGCCATGATGAATGGAACCACTGTGTGGTACAAGCATGTGTTAATAAAAAGGAATAACAGAAACTAAATAAAAATGCTGACTACCTATAAAGAGAAAGACAGTAACTTTATAGAGTGCAAAAATCCTGTATATAATACTTCAACCAAGCGATCAAGATTAACATGATTGGTAATGAGACACATACATACCAGTAATCCCTTGATAAAATTCCTTGAGAAAGAAATAGTGTCTTTTGTGTGATATCATTGCCAAAAAACACAGACACTCATTCCAATCATTAGACAAAAAAACAGAGAATTGCAAACGGTGAGATGTTCAACCAATTAATAAATGATTTTTGAAGCTGTCAGCATCAAGAAAGACTGCAAAAGAGAGGAACTCTCAGGGATGGGTAGAGATCAGGAAAGTAAAACCAGTAAGTCCAGGTGAGATCCTGGATCAGAACAAACACTTTCGTGAGAAGCCAGGGAACCTTGGATAAGGTCTCAATTTCAGTGACACATCGTATCAATGGTCAGCACTGGTGTTTGCTCTCTAAAAGATGCTGCAGGATGATAACTGAATAATAAAGGAATAGCTGAGTGAAGAGTATATGGGATATCTTGTGTACAACTCAGTGAATGTCCTCTATAATTCCAAATTTATTTTTTTATTTTCCATAATTTTATTGAAGAACAAATAGCAATGAGACAGTTTCAAATCAAATTAGTGGGACAGATTCAATAATTAATACTTTGCATATTGTTTTCATAGCGGTTATTTGTTGTATAAGGTGCAGACATGATATTCTATTTACAAACACTATTAGAGCAGATGCCTCTATTCATCGGATTAAGAGAATGTAGCTGTACCTATCTTTTGTAATTCTAAATTTAGTGCAAAACAAAATGATAAAACATCAACAGGTCCCTGATGACGTCATTTAACCTTGGGATCAGCTCTGCATCTGTCCATCTTCCCTCCAGTGTGCAGTTCAGTGAGATGGTCTCCCTTTAAAAAAATAATAAAACAAAATGAGAATCTTTTTATTTTTTATTTTTATTTTTTTTATTTTTCAAAGTGAGAATCTTTATCTTTTCTTTGTTATATCTTGGCAACTTACATGAGCTTGCTGATTAATGTATCATGTCCCCCAAATAAGTTAATTCAATCCTTCCTTCCGTTTTGAGTTTCTTCCACTAAGAACATGAACACTCACCTAACAGAGTCTCTTTGTCTTTACTGAACTTTAGGTGTGAACTTGGGAACAAATTATCCTTTCATCATTTTTAGGCATGGGCCATGTTATAAAGTACCTGCCTATTGCTTTTTCAGCTTCCATAATTATTAGCATCTCAGTTATATCTTCTTTGCTATTAATTTTGGATAGAGTGCCTCTCTACTCCTATTTTGCAGATCTTTTTCTCAGTAGAAATGCTATATTGCTTATCACAGAAAGACATCTAGGAACTGCCCCTACCAAGTGGTGGTGTAGGATTTTTTGCACTATACTCCATCTTCCATTCACTGAAAAAGCGTTATGAGAGACTACCATGTGTAATGAACTGTTTTGGCTGAGAATCCGACAAGCAGCATTCCAGCTGGCTCTTCCCCACTATACCTGTATTCCAACCCATGGGAAAGCGGGAAGTGTCAGCCAGAATAAGTCTCTGCATTGGGGGAGCTCCTTGGAGGTTACGCACTTGTTCTGCTCACGTCCACTAGCTGCGACATGGTTACGCAGCCTCATACTTTCTATCAAAAGAGTGCACATCAACTACTGCCGATAAGCCTTGTATGCAGCTGGCACGTGTGTGGGTTATTGTTTTCAGAAAGACAGAACTGGAGCATATCTGCCACATGTTGTGTTAAATGCAGAGCCATGTATTCCAATCTCTGTCTTAGAAGGTGTCTTCTGTGACCTTCAGGGACAACAGAATTTACTGCAGGCAAAAGGGAAATGTGGAAACCATTGCTGAGGAATTTTGCTGCATTTCAGGTGGTCAATGAGAGTGGTTGCTTGAGTGCTGGCCTACCAAATGGCAACTCATGGTGAAATTTACCTGGATAAGAAAAATCATTGATGAACAATAAAATGTAGAGCACTTGTCATAATTATGCTTGCCTTATGTGATCATCAGTTTCTTCAGTTGCAGTTTAATTGCATTGATATATATACAATGGTTTTACAGGCATATATAATTTACTTTCATTTTATTCTGAACACTAAGCTAATAGTAGTGACATGGAATTGCAACATGACATTAATTGGACTATGTATTAGGGAGTTTTGTGATTGTTCAAGTGAGAGATGACAGTGGCTGGGTCCAGGGCTACAGAAGTACAGATGGAGGAAAGCAGAAAAATTCAGTGTATATTTACGGGGAAATCTAATAGAATGGAAGATGGAATTTGAGGTAGGAAAAAAAGAGAAATGAATGATGGCTTATTGGTTTTAGTTTTTGTAAGTTTGGTGAATATTTTTTATGCTTACGGAGTTATAGGTGCTTGTTTTCGAGGGGCACGTAGAAACAAGGTTCGTGTTTTGATTATGTGTAGATTGAAGTCCCAAATAAAAAAGCAAATGCCTAGCTAGTGGGTGATTAAAGGCAGAAGTTTGAAACTCATACTTTGGGCAGAGGAACAATAATCTATAAATTGACTGGGAATTCATAATACACAGATGTTGATGGGAACTTTTTCGGGTAAGATGAAGCAAGAGAACATGAGAGTGTAAAATCCCATAGCCTCTATCCTGTGGGAACAAGGATCATGGAAGGGCTGCAGTGAGTGACTGGGTTTACCTGCTCAGCCCAAAGCCATACTTGGGAGAGAGGAACTCATCCTCCACAAAAGTTGCTATGATGATGTTGTAGTTATGCGGATATTGATAAGTGCCGGTAGGGATGTCCCAGATTTCTTTCTTTTCAGAAAAGGCCTAAAAGGATGGGTAGTTCATGAACTCTAACTTCTGTCTTTTACATATTTCTAATTCCTTTGTACAGTGGTGTCTTTCTTTTCAGTTGTCCCAGGTCTGCTTACTGAGATCTGGCAAGCATTCTTAGTCTTTGACGTTTCCTTAAGGACAGCTGAGTGTTATTTGGAAGCATACCACAAGGACCGGAAGCATCACTCCTACATCCTTGTGCTGATGTCCAAGTTCAAAGACTTTAAAGGAACACTCTGGCCTCCTTCAAGTTGGCCTTCCACGTGGAAGGACAACACTCCCATTAGGCAACACCCAAAAGTAAAATTGGGAATGATGAGCTGTTACTTTGCAATGCTTGCCTCTTTGAACACTTTTATTTGATCTGCCATAGTCTGCTTCTCTGTCTCTTTCCCTTCCCACCTCCTCTTTTCTCCATGTGTATCACTTTTTAACAGTTCATCACAAAGCAAAAGTCAGAACTGGATGATCTCCCTCTTATGTTTTAGCACCTTTGACTAAAAGTGGATCTGTGACTGCAATCATTTCCAGAAAAGAGACACAGTGAGTGCCAGTAAATTGATTTTTACCTCTGAGTATGTAACTCGCAGGAGCACTGTGTGCTTCAAGGGGTGAGGTTTCAGTTTTGCAGCCAAGACAGGGCTTCTGCTTCTGCTATTGGTCCTTATTTGGGGGGCACCAAACTGTCTAAGTGTTGAACAGTTTAATAATACAGACTCCAAATTGTCTGGTTTCTGCCTAACACGTTTTCCTGTCACTTACTTCAAAATTAAAATAGAATAACTCATCTGTTCACTCCTTTGCCCATTTGTTCTATAGACATTAATCATTTGCTGAGTGAGTACTGATGTTGTACTGAGAATTTTAAGAACACTCAGAGGTGGTTTATGGTCATTTTTTTCTGTAGTGCTTACAGTTTTTAGGACAGCATAACTTCCATACATTAGCCACCTAAAATATAATTCTAAGCCAATCTTTGATTAGATTTGAATTAGGTGAGTCAGTCTCAAGCTTTGAACCTTGGAATAAGGGAAGAACTATGGTAGGAATGAGATTAATCACCAGCAAATTTTCAGAACAGCAAGTCTTAAAGTTAGCTTGAAGGAAACTTAGAGTTTAGGCTGGTTACACAGGGCCCAGGCCACAGGCCTTCACCCCAGACTGCTGTCACTGTGTCCCGTGAGGATGGAGAAGGTTCTGCATGTATTATAGAAGCTGGTCTTGCTTCTGATCCTTCTCATTATGTTAAAAGTCCTTCATCAAGCTTTGCTTGTTACACTCCACTCTTTTGTCCCACGCTAAGCAGCCTAATGACAAGATCTATTGTCATCTAATCTTAGTACTCACTCCCCCCTTGGTTGATACTGCAGAATACTAAGTGCTTGGATAAATATTTTTAGAGAGAAATAAAATAGAAAGATGTAAGTCAGGTAATACATAACTTACATTTTTACTCTCCTACAGAAGCTGCTTGGGAGCTTATTGGGAAAGGACAGCAATCAAAGCTCAGAAGAATTCAGCCTTCATCTTATACTAGATAGGGGTTGCAGTGTTTTACCCTAGACAGATATCTAGGTAGCCAAAAAGAAGCTGACAAGCAGAAAGAGCAAATATTGGAGATAAAAACACTGTGGAGGACCTCAAATGCATACTGCAGTCAGTATACATGCATGGGGAGCCTTGGAGAGACTTAGCTAGGAGATGTGGTCAGTGGTTGGTGATTGACATGATTTTTGCCTCAGTTACAGGAGCCAAATCATTGAGAGTTAGAGACTCTGCCCCACAGCTTCGTCTGTGGTATTGGAAGAGAAGGCTATTGTTCATTATGAGAGCAGATGATCCAAATGAAGTTGCCTTACCTATCCAATGCAATGAGAAGAATTCTATAATAAAATCAAATGATTTTGCTCTGATTTAGCTAGAAAACATCAGTGGAGGCCTTGAGCTATCAGAGATAGTGTTCTTGTCACTGGACTTGAAATCAGGGAGCTTATGGTTTTGCATGGAGCCCAGTTTTAAGCAACTGCAAGAAAACATGCTGTGTGTGTGAGGCTGGAGAAATGCAGGGAGGCATACCAGTCTTTGTTCTCTGCCTGCCCATGCCTCACTGCCGAGATTCATTTGGGTTTCTTCAGACCCACCTCAAAGCTTGCTTTCCACCAGAAGTCCTTGTTGACAGTTCCACTGTTTTATTTTCTTTTATCTTAATCTTGTGGCTCTACAAATATGCACTGATATCCTAAGGTTCTGTCTTTTTCTGGGTGTATGGTTCTCCCCCAGGAAGATAAAATAAGGACAGAGTTCTATAAGTCTATGTCTACTGCCACTTTCCTGTGTCTTTTGTGAAAATCTTCCAGAGTTTGACTTTAGCTCTGAAAACATACCAATTTATATCTTTTCCCAGAGACCTTTTGAAGTTGGGGGCGTCTTTTCATAGTTGGCAATCATTCATCACTTTTCTCCCCCACTTTTCTGAGCCTTTCCTGGATCTTTGCTCTGTGATTAATGCACTTTATCTTCCTTTTATCTGAGGGAGCCGAGTTCATGATGAAAAGTTGGGAAGTCAGATATACTGGCACCTCGAAGAAGTAGCATGTTCTGGGTCTGATTTGCAGTGCATGTGTTCATGATGAGTGCAATTATTTCTTCTTAGCAGGTCTGAGATGGTAGGATACATGTTTTTTGAACTACTAAAAATAGTTTGCTGCTCCTGCAAATGGAATGAATGATCTTAGTAAAAATTGATAATAAAATTGAAATCTCTAACTGCATCCTCCCTATTTCTCCCCTTAAATTTGATATGGCATGAGACAAGAGTCACATCAAAGTAAGTCCAAATTAATGCTAAAAGTCTTTAAACTACATGCCCAGAGTGACTGGCTACAAGATAACTGATTTTTTAAAAAAAATCAAGACAGCAATTATCTATTGTCTCATACTAAGACTAATTTTCACACTGACTCATTTCAGACCCTTCCTCTCTTTGGAGAACACCATCTGTACAAATCGTAAGATCTGAGATAGCAGAGATCCGCTAGGCATATGTGCAACAGATGGCTGAAAAATTCTCTGTCCATTTGGCCTCTTAGTTGCTCACTTCCACCACCTCGCCACCCATGACACCATGGGGCTACCCAAAGCCAGTCTTTGGGTTTCCCCTTGTTTTGAATCTGAGGCCACTCTGGTAGCCTATGGTGGGTACAAGAGCCAGTATTGCTAGTCAGTGTTGCCTAAATTTCTGGCTGAATGCTTTCAGAGAGTGGTATAAAATGAGGTGTTGTTATTCAGGGAAGGTCACCTTCCTCTCCTATCTCCCTGAGGTGCTTGCTGGGGAGCTCACTGGGAATAGGTAGCAAACAAAGCTCAGGAAAGCTTAGTGTAGCTCTGAACAAGTGTGGGTTTCAAAGTCTTGTCCTAGATACATATCTGGGAGGTAGGAGAAAGCTGACAAAGAGTAAAAGCTAATAATGGGCATATTAGGGTCCTTCATGGCCCCAGCACTGCTTGATCCTTCATCTCTACTTCATAATCAGAGGCTGAAATCCATGGTTGGGTTGTTCTTATTCCTAGCTGGAGTAAATCACCAATCTCTGCATGCAGATATTTCTTAACCTATCTTCTAGGCCATAGACCTAGGAAAACAGACACAAATAGGAACAAAACAATAATCAAGACCACAAAAGCCTCAATTCTAGGTAAGTAGAGTTTTCAGTTCTTTAGTTGACTAAGTATTAGAATAAGTCATATTCAATTAATCTGTCCTTGCCCAGAGTTGGGCCTAATAATATCATGATTAAAGCCAGGTGAGTTGAAAAGGTCATGTGAAAAACCTGTGGTCTCTACCGCAGTATTTTCCTGTTTGCATTTAATTTAATTTTAAGTGGGTTCATAATGAATGGGTAAAACCACTGTACTCTTTCTGCTTCTGGTTTTAATTAGTGACTGGGAGTAGAACAGTTGTGGTTTAGCTTAGCAGTGGAAGAGTTATTTTGAAGCCTGAAAAGAAGTAAAATGGTATGCTATGTTAAATTTTATTTTGGGTTATTTTTCTGTCATTTCTTCAAGTTTATTATACACTAATGTTGTGCCACACACAGTGCTGGGTACAGCCATCTTGGTCTTTAGTGTGTTTATATCACGTAAAGGTCATTTTGCTGTTTAGATGTGAATAAAAATATCGTTCTGAAAAGAGGTTCCCTAGTAAAATTCTAACAGTAAAAGAACTGTGGAAGAGTTAGCATACTCAGTATATTACTATTCTATACCAGCTTACTCTACTTACTACATTACTACTACATAGGAACATATTTTGTTTACTATTTCTGCAAATGATCACTTTTCAGAACAAGGTGCTTACCCACTCCCATAGAACATATTAATTAAAATACTTATTTGGATAAGATAACGTTCAGTGTAAGAAATTCCAAAACTCTTTTAATCATCAAAAGCAGTCCATTCTTTATGTCGTTAGTGCAAAAATGGTATAATAGCATAACAATTTTTGTGACTGTTTGGTGAAGGGGTGAGAAGACCCTAAAGGTAGCAGAGAGCGAACTTCTGCATGGGCCAGCTGAGTGTGCAGACAAACAGGGCCTTCTAGAGCTCTGCCCATGTGACTACGACATGGTTGTTTCTTCCTTTCCCCTGGCCACTTGTCCTTTTACCCGGAAGATGCCAGTATGGAGTAAATAACATGGTGAGTGGCTGTGCTTTTCATGTTTTCCCAAGGCCATGGCTATTTTACAGAGATTAGTTCAACTGGAAGTCCCGGGTTTCCTGTTTTTATTATCCACAGTTCACACGGTGGTTTGAACTAAATTGTCCATTGCGGAGTTTGGAAAGCAATCTGCTTAGTGCAGTGAGTGGTGCTACTGCCATACTCATCTCTCTCAGCCTCTGTTTTGGGTCTGATCGGATGAAAGGATGCAGCCATTAACACACAGGAACCATAAGTAGCTCATTTCCCATCCAGTTTCAAAGCTGCTCCTCTTTGAGGTTGTGTTTACTTCAGCGGTCTTGTGGATATTAGGAAGCAGGTGTCTTGGGAGAAGAGATGAGTACAGGAATGTAATTTGCTTTGCAGCCAGAAAAGCTTGTGGTCTGCTTGGACTATCCAGCTCCTGAATGGTGGTGCTGAAGGCTCCATAATGAGCTCTGGTTGGCTGGTGAACCTGACTAGGGGAGCAGTGTTTCTCCATGCAAACATGTTGTGATGTCAGCCTGATTGAGTCTCTGGCAAGCTTTGCAAAATAGAACTTATCTTCTAGAGGATTTTCGACATACTCAACAGAGTACAAGGTTGTCTGTTTTGTGTGCATGGTACTTTAGCCAGTCTGCTGCAGGAGAAATGGCAATGTATATGCAGAGGCTTGCAATAACTGGGAATGAGGCAGATGGAGGAGATTACCCTGGTGTGGAGTAAGGGGAAGATAGGGGAGCTGGGAAACTGCAAATCCTTGCTGGGCTTATGGCGGGTGCTGGACAGCGGATGGAGAGGAGTGAACTGTCAAGTGCTGCCCACTCTGAGCTGTGCCAGCTGCGCTCACTCCCTGACCAACAAACAAGTAGTCAAGGTTAATTTTCCAGGCCATGTGGCTTGTGGGCACGAATCTATCTTTGCAGCAGACAACTCCATGAAATGATATTTAAGCCATATTTCTCTGGTTGTGTAACTTTGACATTATGCTAATAACTTGTTACATCCATAGATTGTGGTAGATTTAGGAAAGTAAAACTGAAAGCATTTCAGGCACTGTCACTGAAGACTTTCTGGTCTCTAGACAGAGCTACAACTCTAGAGGCAGCCTTTGCCCATTAGGTGGGCTGCAGATTCAGCCAGCTGTGTTACAGTACCATCCAAGCACTGTTGTCCACATTTCTTAAGTAATGAAGGAAGATTGTTTTATTTTTTAATTTTTGGCAGAGCTAGAGATTGACTCAGGCCCTTGTCCTTGCCAGGCAAGTGTTTGTTCTACTGAGCTATCTCCCCGGCCCCAGAAGATTATCTTTGTGGTAGGTCAGATTCTTAAATCTAGGAACATGCATGCCTGTTAATCCTGTCCCCTACTGTCCTAACTCCTGATATTTTTAATTCTCCAAAGGGTCTTGCAGTATTTGTCTCCTCCTTGTTTCCCTGATGGCCAGAGAAGGAAGGCCTAGGAACAAGTACAGAGAATCCACATTGCTTCGTCATTGGAGGAATATATGATCCATGTGAATGTGTCTTGTTTGGGTTGACTTTCTCAGGGTTGACTTTCACCCATAGCAAAGAAAAAATTTCAGTTGAATTTATTTCCCCCCCCCCTCTCTCCCTCTCTCTCTCTCTGTATGACTGCACACTGTGCGGGTGATGTTTTATTCTTGTAATGTATAATAGGTGTGTGGCACAGGAAGTGCTACGTTATTGACACACACAGATATTAATCATTAGTGTTTTTGTCTCTGAGAAAGCAAATAAACAACCTTGAAGCCAGTCAATAGTTCTAATGGACAATTGCTACTATCGGTAGGGGTCTAACCGTTTGGATGCTCTCCATTTATTATTTTGCTATGTATCAACCACAGAGTAAGAAATCATTAGAATCGGCCATCCATGTCCGTAGAAGTAGGAAAGGGGTGAAAGGCTTCCTACTATGGAGCAAGGGCATGGAAGCAGGGAGAAGCAATGTATTTCAGTAAATAAGTGCTGGGTCTGAATATGCTCACAGTTCACATTTCTCAAAGATACGTTTTCATAACCGAGACTCCAACCTTCTCCTTGGGCAGCTGATGGTGGATGTTTGGGAAGAGCCCAAAGAGAACTCAGCGAAGTATAAGGAAGGCAAGAGGATATTGATAAACCTGAAGTGAACTGGACCCATCTCAAGTAAGTTTTTCAGGCCTCAAGATACTTTAGCTTTTGTAAAACCTAAAGACAATAAAAGAGAAATCTAAACAGGAAGGCAAGAGAATCAAGTTGAGTGGAACCACCAACCACAACTGTAAGGAATTTCAAAAGTAGGTACACCTTCTACATTTACCTTAGATGTATCAGTTTTCCTCAGTGGGGTTACTGTTTCATTTCACATCACAGTAGTTTAACATTTGAATGTAGGTGCATTTGTGTATAATAGTCCAGGGATAGGTCATACCATGTTTTCTACGAATGTCTTTTTAGCTTTACTAGGCTGTAACTTCTTTGAGGATGAAAGTTACTCTTGATTCATTTCTGCATCCACTATGGAGCCTAGCACTGTATTTTGCAATTTTTCACCTGCTGGTGAATGTGTTTCATTAACATGAGTAGGAGATAGTGTCCGGGGGCCCTTCAAACTGAGAAAATAGTCTAAAGCTCATGGCATCTTATGCCGCAGGAACATTCTCCTCTGTGGTGGGTTCTGCTAGTTCAGTGTAATACAAGCGTAGATAGGTATGTCCATGTGTGGGGATGAGAGTATCATAAATATATATTTAATTAAAATGCCAGAAACTTCTGTAATCTTAAAATGATTTAATTATAGAAACAGAGTACTACAAATCTTTCTACAAAATATTTTCCCACTCAACTATTATGTGTCAGAATAGAACTATTCATAACAAAATCATGCCTATTTAAATCAATCCTAAATTATTATTTTAAGCCACTTACTGAGAAAAATTAAAACATTTGCAAGGATTTTTTAAGCTGTGAAAATTATTTTGAAATTTTGTAAAAGAACATAGAAAATTGTTCATGGACTAGGACCTGGAAAATGGCAGTGTCGTTTCATCTTGGCACCAGCATGCAGGATGGCAAAACAATCAGGACCATAAAGAAGTGAAGAGAAAATGACGGGTGCCTGCATCATCCTCAGTTTCGGGGCCTCCTTATTTGATCACCCCGCCTACCACTTTGCTTTCATCATTGCTAATAATTGTGTTTTCCTGGAGGGTTCTTGAGTGCTTTTTTTGGTCCACCTCATGGGCTAAAGCCAGTTACAGGGTGCACTGGAGCTTTTCAGCTCTGAGTATTCCTGAGGAAAGCCTCCGAACTCCTTTGCCTTGGCTCTGTCACAGAACAATATTCTTTTGGAAGAAAAGTATGGGCTAGATCCCTGCTATCACCCACTTCTTTTCTGTCTGGTGAAACTAGATCCTTCTTTCAGAGAGCAGAGGTGGAAGCAGAGTGAAATGTTTCTGTCACTGAAGCATCACTGAGATCACACTCTGTGACACTGGAGAGATGTGGATGTGGGGGTATCCTGGTGTTGTTGCCAACATCCATCAGGAACAGATGCTGGCTCAAGACAGGGTCCCTTGTAGGATGAATACGTTCTTCAGTGTGCCTTCACTGAGGTGGGCATTTGCAAGCAAGGAGACCCATGTTTAAGGCGGTAGAAGGTGCTTTTTATCCCCAGCAGCCTGGAGGCCCGAAGACCCTCCTGAGCTCACCTGTGGTTGGAATGGACAGGTTCCCACTGCTGATTCTCACCCCTTACTCCTCAAAGGACTGTCACCGCAGACTCCCTGGGAGCTCCTTGTGCTGCACAGTGACAATGCTCAGTCCCTGCGGGGAGGTCACAGGCAGCAGTGGAACTGTCTACCTTCTTTCTGGACAGAAACCAGCAGGACCAGCTCTAGCTGCCCGGCAGGGACTCCACTTCAGCCTCATTGTTAGGTTTCTGTTTTACTCCCCATATCACTTTCTCTGTTCTTGCATATTCATTAGGATCACTTCCCAAAGAATCTTTGTTGTGGGGTTTGCCTTAAGGAGAACATACACTAGAGTGCAGTCCTACTACACCTTAGCTAGCCCTGAAACTTTGACAGGATGATTTTCTTTTCCTGGGTCTGCCTTTTTTATCCTAACAAATGAGACCTATGGAATAAATTTCCACTTTTCCAATTTATTTAATGGCAGAATTTTTAAAATTTAAATTACATTTTAAATAGAATATTAAGCTATAAAAATAATTTGCAATGAACATATTTCTCAGGTAGCTTAAAGCTTCTGATGGTTTTATGGCAGACATCTATTTCTTTGCAGAGCATTGAGACACAGGCTTGAACTCCTGGGATTTCTTGTAGACAATTTTTAAATAAGCATACTAGATGATCTTTAAGCTTCATGGAAATTCTAAAATCCTAGGATTCAAACCATGGATCCTATAGGGACTTTCTATTTCTATCTTAATCTCAAAGCTATTTTCCAAAAGTCAGACCCATGGATCCAGTTTTGGGTATTTTATCCCACATCCCTGAAACTGAATGGTTGTGTTTCTATACATGTGTGCATATGAATTTTTATAGTCTAAGGAGCAAATCAGATATGTAATTTTTCTGGTTGGTGGTATGCCACAGCTTGCAAGCAATTTCAATAAAAGGACCACAGATTCTGGTGCTATGCTGGGTGGTTATGAAGGTTAAACAGTTGCCCTCATTTAAATTTTATTTAAATCATCATAAGGGCTTTCAGACCTTCTTTCCACTATCTCTCTATGGAAATCATTTCAGCATACTTTCAGCTACATCCAGATGAAATATACGTGGAAATATAAATATTTCAGTGAGGATGTGTGCTGAAAAATATTTCTTTTCATTCTTGAATCTTAACTCTTGGCCATTTGTGTAATACTCAAAAGTTGTTTTCCTTTTTGAACCAAGGTATTTTGACTGTGGTTTTAAAATTAGTTGGCATTTTACTAGAAAGATACTTATGCCTCTATTTCCTCCTTTCCCACACTTTGTGCCTGAGCCAGGCCCTGAATTTTCATCACCTTGTCTCCTTCTATTATATTTCTTACAGTGTATCAGCACACCCCACTAGCCTTCCAGGTGCACCCTAAAACATCAGCCACTATTGCTCCCAGGAGTGGTTCCAGCACACTGCTCCTCCTACAACTCTTTCTCAGGATACTTTCTCTTCAACTCTTAAGCCCTGAACTTCTGATTAACTTGTAGAAACATATAAGAGATCAAATTCTTTCTTGTACTGGCCATTTCTGGAGGAATAGCTGTGAATTCATCCACGTGCTTCAAAAAAATCTATCTTTATGTTCAAAGGGCTCTCTCCTCTCTCTCTCTCTCTCTCTCTCTCTCTCTCTCTCTCTATATATATATATATATATATATATATATATATATATACACACACACGTGTGTGTGTGTGTGTGTGTGTGTGTGTGTGTGTGTGTGTGCGTGCACTTGTTTCCTTTCTCTCTCTTGTTCTTTAGAGAACAGAGGATCAGGTTCAAGGACTGGATTTGGACGATAGATATCATGTGTAATACTTCTGTTATTAGATGTCATTCCACCAGCATTCTTGGTGGGCCTGAAAACCATGGAGAAATCAGTTATATGTAATCACCTCAACCCAGCCCCAGAATCACGTCACACATTTTCAGGGAGCTGATGGTGATAAGTTCCTTTTATAATCCTTTCTTCACCCAACAATGTTGTGTGATGCCTCAATGCTTTGGAATATAGGACAGCTGTTATGGCAACTCATTAGACACTCTAGAGAAAATAGACTTTCCTCTCCTAGGCAGGGTTTTCCTTGAGCCAGTCAGCTGCATGTGCTGCTCTTCAAATGGTTTCCTTTCTGAGCTCCAGACTTGCTCTTATTGGAGGGTGACCCCACCACGTGTTGTCATCTGAATGTGTTCCTCACCCAGTGACCCAGGCTGAGGAGTGGGATTCTACTCTCCCGCAGCTGACCAGAAGTTCTTATGAGGTAGGGGCTCATCTCCTGAAACCAAGGGAGATATTTAATATGCGAAGGTTCCTTAATATGTGCTGATCTCATAAATCACTAAATTATTGCCTTTGGATGATGCTTCATTAGAACCTTTCTGACAGGCTCATGGTTTTGAGATTTGGCTGTTTTTCAGGAGCTCTGTGGTATTTGTCTTGTCTTCAGTTTTATACATGAGTTATATATCTCAAGCTTCTCTCTGACCATGCTTGGCTTTGGTGCACCCCAAATTGTGAACTTTCTGTGTTTGTCTAGTAGTTCACCTCACTCTTGGTCTGATGATTTCACCTTGGACACTGATATAAAAAATGAAATCTTTTTCCCTATCCTTTCCTCCTGTTATGAGCATTTTTATGTTTAACCATGCTTATATCAAGGGTAGCCACACCCTGAGGAGATGACCTAAGGTTCTGGGACACAAACCAGGGCATGGTACACATCTCACAGACTAGTTTAAGGACATTCCAGTGAGAAAAACAGCTAGTTTCTTTCCTGCTTCAGTTCCAGGAGCCTTCCACAAATTCAGCCAGTATGTCTGTACATAGCATTTTATATTACTTCTGGGAAGGACTCTTCACTGTTGTATTACTTCCTTTATCACCACTACTCCTACGAGTTGGCCGGCACTTAGCTATGGGTAGAGATGTTGACAACTTTCATATGTGTTCCCTCATTTTAAAATCTCTGTATGTTTTTTCTTTTGGCATGTTTCTAAGTTTTGTTTTTATTTTTTTCATCCTTTCATTATTGGAACCTCCCACAAGATGTTGGCCAGTTAAGACTTAGGGTGGTGGACAGCGCTGGGAAGTCTCTTGAAGTACATGTTCGCCATAACTGGTGTGTTTTAGGAACAGGAAGGTAGACAGCAATCTCTATCTGCCTGCCTGCCTGCCTGCCTGCCTGCCTGTCTGTCTGTCTATCTATGTATCATCTATCATCTATCCTTATCTTGTTTCACCATTCACCTCCATTTGGCTGTACAAATAATGTTGAGGTTGAGCAGGATGTGCCCTTCCTACTGGCTATATTTTTCAGATGGTAGCAGATCACAGCCATTCAGATCGCAATTATCTGCTGCAGGCTAAGTTTGTGCCAGACAATGTTTTATGTGTTTTACACACATCTTTCAACCCACACAGCAGCCATATGGATTAAGTGTTACACCCTTTTCTTCAGAGGTCTCTTGCTGCTTCTCTTCCCATCAGCTTGATATCCTGGTATTTCCTGTCTATTCCTGCCATTGCCTGTTGACTTCCTGAGCCTCAATAATAGCACTTTCACTTAAAAATATTTGTGTCCCATTAATACTTTATTGATAAATATCAAGACAGAGATGATCACTCGTCACATTATTTCATTTTCCCATTTAGTGCTTTTTCCCATGGTGTTGAACCAGTACTCTACCACTGAGTCACATCTCCAGCCCACAGTTTGGTGTTTTTGATGCTGCCAATAAACTCTGGATGGAAAAGGGAAGAAGAAGCAAAGGCACATGAGGCTGTTTCTCTCTATTTTTTGTATTCTGTTTGCCAGTTTTTTTTTTTTTTTTCTTGCTCCTGTTCCTTTTTCCTCCTCTCATCCTGGCCCCAAACTCAGTTCCACACCTCTGTCATCCCTTGACCATTTATCATGCTTGGGAGTGAATCTTTTCCACTATACCTTTTAAACCCAGGATTTAGCATGAATTCCTTTGGTTGGTTGATGAGGAATCTGAGGGATAGAGTGCTGGGATGATCTGTCAAGTTCACAGAAATAGGCAGGAGAACACATGAACAATGAAGCATGTTGAAGGGACCACTTCAATCCCACTACCTCAGGGGAATCTTGAGTCCCCTCCCCATTCTCCAAAGGCAGAGTTATTTCCCTGGCCTGAGTTATCTCATGTCACTTTATATAGCACAGCATTCATCTTGGGATATTACAACAAGAGTTTTATTTCTCTTCCTTGTTAGCTCATAAGACTTCATGGCAAATTCCCTACCATTTAGCCCACTATCTCTGCTCCTGCAAAAGCTCTAGGCATATAAATGTGGTTGAATCTCTTCTTCCAATTTTTGTTCTCTTTCCCTAATGTCCTACTTCCTCAGAATCCTGTTGGTTACTGGATACTCATAGATATAAAACTAAAAACGTAAGCAAGACAATATGGGTCCCAATCACAGAACTTTCACCATTGAGAGTCCATTTTTAAGTTAAAAACCTTCAGATAAAACTAGGCCCACACTATTCATGTTATAGAATTTGCTTTATCAAAACTGTGAAATGAGTTTAAATATAAAGGTTAAATTTCAAAGTAAAATTTCAATATTTATGATTTTCAAGGTGGTGAGAAATTGTGTAACACATATAAACACACACACACACACACACACACACATGCCAGTGGACACTCATGTTTTTGCAGCTTGAGGTCATTTGTGGTTAGTAAGCTTTTGATTCACACCTGAAATATCACCCTGTTGTTTATACCCCTGGATCTCTGACATGGTTTTAGCTTGACTTGCGATAGATGTCCCCATGCAGACACTGACAAGGATACACCTTTATCCCAGATTTTAACTTGTAAGCAGAAGTAAGTTATTAGAGGAGTTAGGAGAGAAAAAAAAGAGAAATAGCAGTGCTTCTAGAAGAAAGCAAGCAAACATTGATTTAATCAATTGATTTACTTTTAAGTAAGAGAACAGATGTTTTCTGTCAGGCTCCTAACAGAAATTCAGTAGGCGCCAGTGTGACACTTCAGGGCTGGTGGCTCCTGATAAAATCTGAAGTGAAGGTCTGGCTGTTCCTGCTGCACAGACGCTTGCACAGCAGAGCCGTCGCCGTGGTGCGGCTTTTCTCTTGAATGAGAGTCACAGCTCCCTTAGTTGCTCCCACCCTTGCCGTCAGCCCCTTCCTTTGGCCCTGATTCCTTTGAGTGAACACTTTTTGTACTTTTGCGTTATTAGAAAATATCACTTGGAAAACATTGAAATCCTCTATCTGGAAGTGGCTGAGACCCCCGCTTTCCTGGTCCAGTACAAATGCCCGTGGGGGCTTCTGGTCAGGCCACAGCATGCCAGTGAGTAGTCTGCTGTGAAGAGAGTAGATTCTCTTTTGGTGCTGTCTCCGTTACCTGTCCTCCTGCCTTGTTTGCTGTGGAAACATTAACCAGAACCGTATGCACTGATACTTCAAAGCCTCCTCCCAGGGCTGACAACAGTCTACATTCCCCAAAATGGCAGATTTTCCTTTGCAGCTTCTTGAAAATCATTTCCAGGGCTATGAGCCTTTTTCTTCTCATAAACACTCCAATTACGTTCATATTCTTAGAATTTCTTTGCCAAATATAACTTGTTTTTACACTCTTAAGTAATATTTTATTTTATTTTTTATTTTTTTTTGCCTTTTATTTTTCCCAGGCAGCCATCTTTCCCTCCACCATTTGACAGGCATTTGAATATCAGGGAATGTTCCAGAAGATCTTACGTCCTATGTAGAGTGTGAGTCTCGCTGCATAGAATGCTGGTTCAGCGAAAAAAGGTGTCCCCTTTGTTATGAAACCATGTTTAGGACAGACATTTTAGACCATCACAAATGTTACCCCTGGGGAATTAAGACAGTCAAACAACTGAAGAAAAATTTTCCTGATAAAAATTTCATCCTAAGTTCTCCTCTTGCAAATTTTATTTTATTTCATAACTTTGTTCTCTATAGCCATGGAAGTTTGCATGTTATGATGATGATATCTAAAACTATACAGTGACTTTGCAGAACAAACTAGTCTTAAACAACTTCTATGATGGCATTAGCAGCCCGTGAAAGTATCTTTCTTATTTGGCAAGAGAGAGGCTGAGGGACTACTTTCTGATAGCCACCTAGACTAGATCAGCTACTTCTTGGCATTTCATTGCTTGAGAATTAAGCAGAGGGTATGGGGGTAAAGGGCAGTATTAAGTCACAAAAATTCTTTCCTGTTTCTTCCTCCATGCAAATAGACCTTGGGTCTATTTGCATGTTTGACCCTCAGTGTCCTGTCAGTCTTACTCCTGTCCCCCGAACTGCAACATCTGCTGTAGGAGCAAGAGTGTGTTTCCGAAGCAGGAGCCTGAGGAATGCTTATTTGAATGGAGCTGACTTCTTACCCTCCCCAAGGGGCAGAGGTGTTGATAGTTTCCATCAGTAATGACCTCATAGGAGAGCCATGTGCATCGCAAAAGCCACCACCACACCTGGCACTGATTCAGGAAGAAGCCAGAGCCAGAGTCCAAGTGATCACTGAGAGGGAACTGCCCTGTCTCAAATCTGGGAGATCTGTCGACTCCAGTCTGGAAGTAGACTGGAGGGAAACATGAAGAATCTTTTCAAAGCATATCTTTCCCATGGAAATAGAGCACACCTGATTTCACAGCATTACCGGAGTGGAAGTCTGTCATTTAGAAATGTTATGGTAACATTTCTCCTTGAATAAGGCCACCGCTAATTGCTTATTAATTCATCCTTACATTTATTCAGTAGTACCCCAAGTATGGTGAACACCCTCGTGGGGGAAGCCTAGTAGTGGGCAGGGTGAGAGACCAGAAGTGCCTCTGCCATCATGACACTTAATCTATGAGACCTGAGCTGAAATACCGCATGGTTGTTTCAGGTGCAGAGAGCAACATGAGTGTGGGGCTCATTCACAGGGAGCAGCATGGAGTACTCAAGAATTGTGCAAGCACGGTTCCCATGGGCTTTATGAGGCAGGCAGGCAGAGAGTGGGCAGATTCTTCCTTTCTGCCCATTTTCCTTCCACAGTCTGGCTGTTGTTTTCAACTTCCCTCCATTGTTTCACTGAAAAACCCAACCTAGTGGAGGATAAGGAGGCATCGTGAGCACATAACCAGGGTCAAGTTTTCATTTCCTCTCAGCTCAGAATAATTCTTTCCTGGAACCTCCAAGAGTAATGGAAAACTTTTCAGAGAATTGAGGAAATCTAGGAAGAGAGAAAATCTAGCTATTTATTGTCATCTTGACACTGGGCTGGATCTCCAGAAAGACAATTTCTGTAAAAAAGGAATTTCATGTCTTTCAGCCAGAAAAGGCAGTAACTTATCTTTTGCTCCAATTACCTTAAGCCTCTGCCTTTTGGTATTGTTTAGTTTTTCTCTATGATTTTCTTAGTAGAAATAGACACTATATGTTCAAAGTCATTTGTGCTTTACAAATCTGTGTTGGGGCGTGCTGTGCCAGCCCCACCCCCAGGGCTCACTGAGACAGTGATTGGGATTGGGTGTGGTGGTGCACGCCTGTAATCCCAGTGCTTGGGAGCTGAAAATAGGAGGATCAGTGTGAGCCCCATCTGTGTAGTGAGACCCCCATACTAAATGCAAAAAAATAGAAAACAAAAAATAGAAATCTGTGTAATGTTTAAGTGTTTTGCTCTTACATTGCTTGTCATGGTTTAGATCTGGATGCACCCTAAGACTTGTGTTTGGAAGGTGACTGGATCCTGGCAGGGCTAGTGTGCTTGCTGCTGAGAGGTGGGTCCTGGTTAGAGACAGGTCACTGTTGATGTGGCTTGGAGGGTTTATCCTCTCCCCAGCTCTTCCCTTCCCCCCGCTTCTCCACTTGACCAATAGATGTGAGCATTCTCCATACAAAGTCTCGACAATGCCTCCCTTCTTTGGAACCAGCTGATTATGGGCTGAAAGCTCTAAATACCACGAGCTAATAAACTTGTCCTCAAATAAGTTGTGGGTGTCAGGCATTTTGTCTGAATAATGAAAGAGTGACTAAGACAGTGTTAAGTGGAGGTTAGTCTCTGCTTTCTAATAGATATATTTATTTGTATTTATTTGGGCACTATCCCTTATTTATCTGGGAACTATCTCTTCTAGAACCTGGTCTTCTGAACTTGCCTTCCACTTTCATTCCTCTTGACATCTTTGTCACTGATGTCAGAATATGTTTGTAACATGCAAAACTGACTATGCACCTGCCTTGTGCAAAAGGCAGTGAAAGGTCCTTCATTAAGTGAGGAGTAATAATCTAAAGACCATGACCCTTCATTATCACCTTCCACTCTTAAACACTGGCCTCATTTTGCCCAAACTGAGCTTCCTCCTGGTCTCAGAACTGTCTTTGTCTTTTCCTACCCTAGCACCTGTTGGTACCAAGGCAAATCACCAACTATTTCTTCAAGGTGAACTCTTATTTGTTAGCAAAGATTGATGTTTACCACTGCTAGAGCTGTGTAGACATAACCATGCTCTGGCTCTGAGTATAGAATTTAGTGCGCTTCTAAAGCTCTGGTCTGCCCCTTGGGTTTATTGCTGTAGGAGAGCAAACCCAGGGGGTGCTGGTAAAGAATGAGAGGCCACATGAAGAAGAGATGAAAGTCTGTTGGGCCATCGGTGCTCCGTAGCTCAGCCCACTGACTGAAGATGCATGGATGAGCCAAACCCAGTTGACCCAATGCAGTATAAGTTCTAACCATCAGAACTATGAGCTAAGAAGATATGTTTTTTTTTAAGTCACCAGACTCTAGAGTTATGTTAAACACAAGAATATTCCTCAGCGATTACCTGTTTTATCTTATGTGACAATTTATATGTAATTCACACAGCATTTCTGAAGTATCTTCTCTATGAAAACCACGGTTTCAGGCTTTTATGGGACATACAGATAAATAAGATATACTGTTTGCAAAAAGCTATAATATGTGGAGGTGAACAAATACAGGTATAAGATGCAATGCTTAGTGTGGCCAAGTTCCTGAATAGCGGTGATCCTTAGGTCCTCTTCAGATCTTCTTTGCCCTAGGTGGACTCAGGGGTGGCGTTCACTACTGTGAGATAACAGGACAGGTGGCTACAGAGTAGAGGAAGTCTGTGAAATCAGCTCGAGGGATATGGTCTGTGGTCTTTGATAAATTATTGGGCCGGGCTGGTGATGCTATAGCTTCTGCTCTTGAACTTTGACCTGGGACCTATAAAGTGCTGTCTTTTGCTGTATTATGCTGTGTAACTAGGAACAATTATTTGATAGAATAAATAAAACCATATATTGGGAACACTCATTTCATAGAATAAATAAAATCATAGCATACTTTATTTCCAATAGATTGAAGAAAATGTTAAGTTCTTAGTATTGTAAATTTCATTCCAAGTTAATGTTATACGTGAAACATGTAACATATATTTACACACAGTTCTAGGAATTTTGCCTGAGAATTCATTAATATTGAAAAAATTACTTCACATTTCCATCAGATTCCAAATAGCTCAAAATTTCCATACACAGTCACATTACAAGAATGGCCAGCACTGTTTGTTCCCAGAGTGATGCTGACTCAAAAATAATAATTGACTTTATTTATTTATTTTTTCTTTTCTTTCTTTTTTTTTTTTTGGTGCAGGGTCTCACTACGCATGCAGCCCACATTCATAGAGATTTTCCTGCTTTTTGCCTCCCACGTGCTGTGCTGGGGGAACAGGCCGTGCCACCACGTGCGGATTGCATCTCTGGCTCAGTGCACCCGAAGGAGGGGCCGGCGCAGCATGGGGAACCATGTTGAAAGCCTTTTTTTCTTTTGGCCAAAAATAAAAAAAGAACATTTGGCTGATTTTTGTTGGCTTCCTGTCCCTGCCCCTGCTATGTACAAATGGCCAGAGAATAGGTGACAATTCTGGCTTAAACAGTGTAACAAAATACTGATATTTATTTTATACATTTGTAGTTTACACAATAAAGGTAATAATTATTTAGTAAGAGTTCTAACACTAATATAATAGAGTCTGACTTTTTGTTAGAGTCATCAAATTTAATTTTCTAGTAGTGCAAGCCATATATTACAGGGATTTCTGAGTGTTGGTGTTTCATGTAATCATGAATTTCTCATAAAAATTATCAGCTACAGTATTATCCTGATATAACCAGATGTCAAATTATAGACTACTCAAAAATTTTCAGTTTTATTTTATTGATTTACATAGTAGCGCATGTTATTTGGTTATCAAAACAAGAAGTGAATATATAGTATAGAGTATATATTTCTGTATTGAAAGTAATTTATTTTCTCCAGATGTGTAGCAAACCTTTTATATGTTTTTTAATTTCGTTTTATAAGCAGAATTTTTTTTTTTTTTTTGGTGGAACCAGGATTGAACTCAGACCCATGTGCTTGCCAGAGAAGTGCTTATTCCACTGACTAGGAAGTTATACATACCACAACTTTCAGTTTTTTAAAAGATTCATTCTGAATTAAAACAGCTCAGCCAAGAGAGTTTAAATAGAATTTAGCATGAAGTCAGAAAGACACATCAAGTTGTATGTGGCCAGTCTGAAGCGGACAGTCGCAAGGAAATTTCCATCCTTGCAGCACGGGGTTTGCAATAAAAACATTTTGATGGGATAGAAACCTCGTCTTCCACAGTCAGCGTGTTAAGACACATGTTGTTTTGGGAAGAACATTTAGGATAAGAGGTGTGAGTGCTGGATTCACAGTAAACAGAGCAAAGTTTCCACAGGTGGGCATTAATTACAAAAGGTGTAATTGCCGTTGCTATTTTACAGTCAAGTTAATGTTCAAGATAAATTTTTGGAAAATTCATTCAACCAACCAACTAACTAAGCTACTGCTCCCTGAATTCAATCCCAAAGATACTGAGCACTATATCTCCCTAGCTTGTTTCTGCTTAGAAGAGAGCTGAACTCCTTCAGGAATTCTTGTTTTTAATATTAATTTTTATTGAGACAGAATTAGCATTGAGACAGTTTCAAAATAGGTTAGTAGGACAGTTATAATAATTAATACATTGCATATTGTTGTCTTTGTAGTACTTATTCATAGTATAAGATGCAGACATGATGATCTCTTTATCTAAACACTATTAGTACAAATCTTTCTTATTGAACTTAAGAGAAAGTAGCTGGATATCTATCCTAACTATTTTGTATATGCAGAAGTAATGCCAGCTACTGAATGAACTGTAGTTGCTGGTTTTAGCCAACTTCATGCTAGAGTGGAATGTTGTCAGGTAACAATTTCTTCTACATTTTCTCAGGATAATCTGAGCAATGGTTTATTTTCTTTTGGATCTACATATAGCTAATGATTTGTTTCCTTATAATAGTCCTGCTGTTTCCTGAATGCCTCCTGAAATAAATAAATTTTTTTATTTATAACCAAGATATATAAAATCAAAATCAGTACCAATCAGTATCTCTTACATGTTCTAGAATATTCTGTTACTTTTTTAAAAATTAATTTTATTGAGAAAAAAATCGCAATGAGACAGCTTCAAAACAGGTTGGTAGGAGAGTTACAACAATTAATGGATTGCATATCATTGTCTTTGTAGCAGTCATTCATAGCACAGGATGCAGACATGATATCCTGTCCAAACACTATTAGTACAAATCTTTCTTCTTATTGAATTGAGAGAAAGTAGCTGTATATATATATATATATATATATATATATATATATATATATATATATATATAAACTGTTCTGTATATACAGGTACAAAATGGTCCTTCATGTATATCCCCTTTTTTGTTCAGTTTTGTCAGAGATGGGTATTCCATTACCATCCAAATACTGTAGGTGCATGAATTCCAATATAGTCCAGTAGTCCACAGTAGTAGTGGGTTATCCACAGGACTGGCAATGTCTGAAGCTGATGAGTTGAGCATCCTTAACAGCATTTGAACTTGGATGAATTAAATGGGATAAATGACTGAGCTCTGAAGTGGCTGAGCATCTCTGGTAACACCTTTTGCTTCTCTAGGGATGTGAGATGTGACAGTGCTTTGATTTACAGACTCATAAATTATTTTGGGCTCCACAAACTGTGGAAGTCAAGACATGTTCCTTCTTTTCACTGGACGGAGCATCCATCCCTTTGTGACAACAAAGGAAATAAGCTCCCGCCTTGGAGTTGTGCAGTTGTTCTATTTCTCAGCGCCTCACCTCACATGGCCTGGAGAACGGTAAGTCCTCCATAGGTGACTGGTTATTTGACACTTTATTGCTCTCAGCCCTCAAATAATTTCATCAAGCGTGGCCTGGAGCTTCTCTGGCTTTTGCTTTTCTTCAAAGGTGACCTGGTATGTATGTAGCTAGAATAAATGATAATTGCTGTCATTTCCTGGAGATGGCCATTAGTAGTTTGAATTAATCACTTAATAGATGTATTTACCACTATGCAAAATCTCTCTTTGCTTTTCTGAAAAATACTCCTTGGAAGAGCTTGGTACATAATGCTATTGATGGTGTCAAGACAGCAAAAACTGCAGAACCTCATGGGCTGTCATAATTAAGCAGAAGAATCATAAATTGCCAATCAAGATAGGAGCCTTTCTCTTCTGCCTAATACGATTTTTGTTTTGAATAAGGACCATATGGATATTCTCACTTTATTGGACAGAGAAAATTCTGAGAGGTCTTTCTTGTACATTTATGCATTTGGCCATTGTTATTGAACACCTAATCTAAGCAGCAGTAGTCCAGGTATTTTGGGCAAAGCAGTAGGGAGAAAGCCAAGGTCTTTGTTTCACAAAGTTGAATTCTGAGGAGTGGTGGTAGCACATGTAAACTTTAAACAAATAACTAATGAACAAATTCCAGGTAACTTTTAAGTGTTATGGAGACAATATACACAAGGTGATCAAAACGTAGTTTAAAATTTAAAACTATAGTATTACAGTAACAGACACATTACCATTAATCTGCCTCAAAGTATTTTCTTTACTTTTACTACATTCACCATTCTTACCACTTTTAGTGTCAATTCTGAGAGTCCTCTTTCACATCTTCACAAGATATAACAAAAAATACAGTGAGTGCTGCTGCAGAGTGCTATCCAGTGGAAAGGTAGGCTCTTAAAAACCTGACATTGTGTCCTTATCTACCCTGTTCATGTGTTCTCACATTGTGCAACTTCTGGTTCTTCCCCAAAGTCAAAATGACCATGAAGGTACATTTTTTTTTTTAAATTTTGGAAAAGTAAACTTCAATAATAGCATTTTTCCATGTGGCTTCATATTTAGCCCTCATAAAAATGTACTTTGAAAATACATCTCCATTGTTAGGACAAGTGGATTGCTTTCTACCCACCACCTTAATAAGCCCTTGTGATCACTTTAATTGACTGGCCCTGAGCTTTCCTAAGCTCAGCATAGGAGGAACTCTTGCACACATAGGGGTAGGCAGGCAGTTCATGAACAAAAATCAAACTGCATGGGTGATACTTGAAAGAATTAATGACTGGGACTTCTTCTTATTGAGAAGTTTTATACATCAAAAGAAATTACCAACAGAGTGAAAAGACAACCCACAAACTTGGAAAAAAATCTTAACTAATAAGCATTCAGACAATATTTTAAGTCTATTCAAAACACAGAAGTGGCCACAGCAGTGAAACTAAAGACTCTCAGAAATGAGGACTCCCGAGCTGCTTCAGAAGGTGGCCAGGATGATGGGATAAGTGTGTTCAAAGCAAGGGGGAGGATTTTCAGGGGGCTTCGTGGCCATATTTCTCTTACTTTATTAACTTAAAAAATTAAAATTTCACTGTACTTTTTAAATTCCACCTACTGATGCAGAATAAAGTTTGGCTAGGAGTTGACTAACTTGCCTAAGTGGGGTAACAAGATTTAAATAAAATTTAAATGTCTGATCCTCGTGTTTGATAGTCTCACAATCACATTGATTTTAATAAAAATTACTATAGATGTAAAAACACTAAGACATCTACAGTGCTAACAGAAAATTCAAGAAGTTTGTAAGCAAGTACCTAGATCTTACCTCCTCTTGAGATTGCATTAGGGTCAAATAAAAAATGAAAAGGAATGAAATTTCATAAGAAATGAAATTTCTTGCAAAAGCAAGAAAGAATCATAGATTGGAGCCCTATTCTTACTGCATGCCCTTAAACCTGGCAGGCAGCACGTGCTGAGAGAGAGAACAAAGAAAAAGAACAAGCTAGGTGGGCCAGCTGAGCTGATGAGCGGACTGTGGAATGAGCCATTCGCCAAACACATTAGCATTTATTATTTCTCTGCTCCAAAACGCCTTGAGGAAGAGCTATCTAAAAGTGAAAGCTAAACTGAGTAAGTGGCTACAAAATTACAACAGTGCTCAGTGTTCTATCAAATTTCATTCCAGTATATTTTTCTGTGCATATTTTACTAAATTCAGGCTTGTACATATAAGCCTTTACTCTTTACTCAGGGTTTTATTTTGACTCTTTAAATGTTTCTAGGTGTTGCAGAACACAGTTGGTAATGGGTGCCCACCACGGCCCTGAACTGCTCTCTAGCCTTCATTTAATTTTTTCAAAAATGCTGAGGTGACAGCCTTCATACTTACTTTTCTGTTTGCTTGTCTCAAAATGTTTTGAGGATAGATTCCTATGGTGGAAAACATTGGGACAAAATAGGAAATTTGATTAATTCATAGTCAAAATATGACTGTTTCGTTCGTGAAGTTTCTGTGAGAAAGTGCTGGGTACTGTGAGGCCCCCGGGCAGCACAATGCAGTGAGATCTGACCCCAGCCTGTGCTGCTTCCAGTGACAGAATGGTCAGGCCCGTCTGCCCGGGGCCCACGTTTACTAAGCCTGGTGATTGATTACTTGTCAACTACTTGGTAAATAAATTTTTTCTTTAATCAATGTTTGAGTCCCTGTCCACTGGCAGTATTAAGAGAGCACTACTGAGAAATGAAAAACTCTTAGGAGTCATAGAAAACATTCCAGAAGCATTCTTGTATATATTTACAATGGCTGTCCTTTATATAGAGTTTAGGATATAATTTTCTGACTCTAAAATAATTTTTTTGTTTCTGTATAGTTTTGATTATTTATGTACTTGTATTATAAAGAGGCTTGTTAGGCATTTTTTTTTTTTTTTTTTTTTTTTTTGCGGTACCAGGGATTGAACTCAGGACCCTGAGCTTGCCAGGCAAGCACCTATTCTACTGAGCTATCTTCCCAGGCCTTGTTAGGCAAAATTTTAAGAGTTTTCTCAAAAATAATAGTGTGGGCCCTCAAGAGGAACAGAAGTCATTGTGCACATGGCTGGGGGTTTCATGTGGGCCCAGGGGCTCCCTGGGAGGGATACCTGGGATGTGCGCTCTAGCATCTCCTGGGTGTGACCATTTGGTTGTCTGTGCTACAATGCACACCACTCCCATGTGTTTGAAGCTGGGGTCTGCTGACCTCTTAACGGTGTCCTTCCTGAGGATGGTTGGCAGGAGGAGCACAATTTATGGGGGAAAGACAACCGCACATCAGTAGACAGGCTTATGATCTTTAAGACCTTAGGAAATTTTCTTGGATAGGAGAAAAATAGCTTGAGTAACTCCTGAAGCCATAGTTCAAAAGTTGTGTTTTTTTTTTTTTTTTAGTACAAAGTACAATTTCACTATGACAGATTTCCTTGTCTCCTTCCTTCCTTTCTTTATTTTATTTCTTTTATGTCACCTCCCCTCTCTCTCTCCCCTTTGATCCCTGAGTTTTAAGGGCTCCAGAATGGCTGATGGGCTGTCATTTTATAGCTCCTTCAGGCTGAGAGAGGACATTGACCTTGCCTAGCCAGGGACTGAAAGTCTTTTTCTGACTGATTCATGAGAGACATAGGAAGCTAGGGTTTTTAGATGCTTATCATAGAATATGATGGGGCATTGACTTGTGAGCATAGGTCCTGTCCTGTGGAAGACACATGGGTAGAGTTGCCAGGAACATATACAGAGTAGTTTTGTTTTAATAAAAGTGCAGGTGAGCATCAGCTCATCGCAGTGGTGGAGATGTCAAAGTCAGAGTCATGACGCCTGTGTACATTTCAGGCTGGCCCCTCAAAAAGTGTCACTGGACATTGTCACTGGTAAGAGGAAATTTCCCTAAGTGAATATGGGGAACCCTACTTCACTTTTGCTGACTTTGATTACAGAAAGAGAAGTTCTTGTGTGTGTCAGAAAGTTTCAGATAGAGCTTATACAGGATTTTAAAGTACACACTCAAAGGATAGAGGAAGGCCTGATTATTTATAATGAATAATCATTTGGCCATAGGAGCCACCTTTGTCTTAACAATGGATTTTACATAATACAACTGTGTCATGCAGTAAAGTAGGAGGGGGCCTGCCCATTAGCTCAGTTGTTTAAGTGCCTGCTTAAGCAAAGCAGTCAGGCTCAGAATTCTGGTTGGATCCCCAGATTCTCATGCCTTACAAGACCTGCCCTTAAGGCAACCTGAGCAGCCAAAAAAAAAAAAAAAAAAAATCCTTTTAAAGTAGGAATATAAGAAATGTACTGCACACATTCTAGATCATTTTACTTTTCTCCAAATAAGCTTTTTCAGTTTTATTTAAACCATGATTTATACTGAAGTCTGACAGAGCAGCCAAGATGCCTGTCAGATGGCTGTGAGGGACAAGAAAATTGTACTTTAGCAGAGAAATGACAATTCTCATTCATCACTGTTCCCTGGAGGCTAAATCCTAGAGATCTACCACAATCGGAAGAGGGATGTTTATGTGTGACTTCTCCAAGTGCTCTGAGCGCCCTTGATGGAAATCTTGAGGGAAGGAGGCTGCCCACAGATTTCAACTCCTGCCTCTCACTTTTAGGTGTTCAACAGCCCATTTGGCTTTGCTGCTGGTGCCCAGAGGTGCGCATCGAAATGGGGGAGATGGCAAGAGTGAACCAGAAAGGATTGAAGTTTGCTGGTGATTATATTCAAGATAAAAAGTTCAAGAGAAAACATACATCAAATGAGGTACATTTGGAATCATTTTCAGTGCACAAAAATTAACATGGAAGAGACTGAACTTTGCGTTGCTCAGAGGTTGAAAAAAGCAAGAAGAAATTATCTGGTGTGACCTTCACTCCTTTCCAGTTCGTATTAGGCATGATAAATGCATAGCGCCTCATCCAACGGGCTGATCTCTAATTTCAGCTGGAGCAGAAATGATTTCCTTTAAAACCGATGGCTTCAAAGTCCAGTTGAGCAGAAGCTGACCTCTATCTAGCTCAGCTCGCTGCATGGAGGGACAGATCTGCGGTCCTGGGGTCGCCCTGCAGCCTCCCGACTGAGGTTTCAGGAGAACCAGGTCACATTTCTGAGCGCATTATTTCCCTCCCTTGAAAAATGATCCAAATTTTATAATTATAAAAGGAGTATAGTTAATTCTTCCTAGCCCTTTAAAATAGCCAAACCTCCAATTCTGTAGTCACCAGATGCATATTTTGCACCTACCCCTCTATTCTGCTTTCTTTCCTTCCTCATATTTTTCTTTAGCATTACCCGTGTGCTTGATTCCTTCACAAGAGGTAGTAAAAGAGCTCCAGTCTCCTTCCCCATTCATTTACAGGGTAGCTGAGAGCGGAGCCTTCTGCTGTTTCTCTGGTGTCTTCCCGCAGGGTGGAATTGTTTTGCTGCATAAAGCAGTCTCCGTTCCTATTTTCCATCCGCTTGAACCACGTGCCTCCAAGTTCACCAGGAACTCGCCAAGAGAACACATCGATGCACACAGGAGATCGTGGCATGTACACGGCTTAGTATGAGTGTGGACTGAGATCTTGGACTCATGCAGCCATATCCTACATAGCTGAGAAGTCAGAGTCAATCTGTTTGCTGCAGTGCTTCCATCAAGTCTGGCAAATCACCCCTTCCGTATTTTCATTAGGAGCTGCGAGGGACGGGAAGGTAGAAGTGACCCGGCACTTAGAGCAGTCAGCCTGCAGCGCAGATCTCACCAAAACTCGCTGCTGCCTGGGAGCTTCCCCAGGGGTCCCCGAAGAAGGACACAGCTGCGACTAGTCATGCTTGCCACTAGAGGTCAGTGCTGACCACTCACAGAGAGGAGAGGCAACAAATGGATTTGGGTCTTCATGTAGACCGAGAAAACAGGTCTCTTTGTTGCGTGGTTGGAGACTACGACTGCTGGTTCCACTGTGAATCATGTAGAATGCGAGGCTCTTTTAGAAATAATCAACCTGGAGGATGAGTACAGTTAAGAACATTACTTACTGGGGTGGGGAGGTAGCTCAGCGGTCTAAGCTCCTGCCTGGCAAGTCAAAGCACCAATGTTCCATTCTTGGTAACCACATGCACTGCCGGCCTGGAACCCGGGACGAGCCGCTTTGGCCACCAAATCCGGACCTGGTGGAGCACGCCTGTCTCCCCAGTGCTGGGGAAGCGAAAACAGGAGGAGGATTGCAGTGAGAACGTGTACCAAATAAATAGAAGCTTAAAAAAAAAAGAAAAAGAAAAATATTACTATGGAATATAAATCATTTTTCAAGGTTTAATAAACTCTTTCTTTAGGAGCTCAGTAGGCTCTAGTCTGCACTTGGTCCTCTTTAAAAATACTGCATCACAGTATCAGCGCAGAAGCAGAGTGTTACGTAGAGGGGTGGATGGGCAGCGCTGGCGGGACTTTGATCATTCCTAGGCTGGCCCAGAGTAAAACACCTTCCACTTCCTGGATACAGCTGCTTGGTGTTCAGTACCACATCTTTTAAATAAAACCATTTGCTTAAGTTCTTTTCACTATAAATATTTGTTATTTGCAGGTAATGTACGCTTCAATTGTACTTCAAGATAACACTTATTTAAAATATTACCTAAAAGAAAGGATTCTGAGACACAGATTTCGGCTTACAGTTACTTAGAGGAGTTTGGGTAGCTCCTTGCACTTTAACAATTCTTTCTCTAGGATTAGCTCTCACTGCAGGAAGGGTGTGTGGGTGTTGAGCATTAGGTATTTCTTGTACTGTGCTTGCTCCCTTAATGACCACAACAGTCTTTGACATAGGAAGTGCTTTGTTGATTTACAGGCGAGGAGGTTGAGTTTCTGATTTCATATGACTTGCTCTGATCATGCAGTTTATAAGGAAATGGCCCAAGCCAAGTGTGCGGATATGCCTCTATGATCTCAACAGAAGGGAGGCTGAGGCAGAAGGACTGAAAATTAGGACCCATTCTGGGAAATTTAGCAAAAAGGTCTAGGAATGTAGCTCATTGCCCAGGTCTTGGGTCTAATCCCCAGTTACACACACACACACACACACACACACACACACACACACACACACACACACAGAGAGACAGAGAGAGAGAGACAGAGAGAGACAGAGAAAGACAGAGAGAGAGAGACAGAGAGAGAGAATGACCAGGATTTGGTTCTCTGTCCTTTTTCTCCAAATCCCATGGTTTTTCCTAAATTTCAAGCTGCCTTGCACACTGCAAAAGTACTGCCTGCTTCCTTTACCTTTTCTGTATCTCCCCACCCTTTTCAGCAACTTGACATCCAATGTCTTAAAATTGGTGACTTCTAATTTTTAATCCCATCGCCTATTACTCTGAAGGAGGCCTGACTCCAATATGTTTGTTACCATAGTTTAACATTAGTTACTCAGGTCAAGGTGCTTGGCCATCCGAGTGCCCTCCGGGAGCTGGAGGCCTCTGCACTTAAGAGGCCCTTGCATTAGTCAGCTCTCGCTGTTGTAAGAAGGCATTGTGAGCTGAGTGGCTTAAACACTAGAGATTTATTTCCCACTGTTCAGGAGGTCCACAAATCCAGAGCAAGGTGCCAGCAAGGCAGATTCATTGTGAGTCTTAGTGACTCAGTGGGACTCTGTCTCAAAATGAAAAATAAAGGAAAATAAAAAGAGCAGGGACTATGTACCCCAGTGGGAAGGTCCTGGATTCCATCCACAGTATGGCAAAATAAAAACACCTGGGTTCTCCTCTACTTTCCACATGCTGGGTTACAATTATTTTGATCATAGACTTGAATGAATTTAGTAGCATACAGATTGGGGAAAAAAAGTATTGTCAGATGAATTTTTTGTAACTACATTGATACTTACATCTACGTCTTTTTGTAAATTATGGGCAATCTTTATACTTCCTCACTTGGAAAACAAAATTCAAACAGCTGTAAGAAGGGTTAGGAAGTAACATCATCCCAGTCTATTTTAATTTATTCCAGCATCAGAGATTCAGAGCACAAAGAGCTCTAGCAAGTTACTGCGAGATGGTAGCAAAAAAAAAAAAAAAAAAAAATCTTCCGTTGGACACTCATTCAGTGGGAATCCATAAGAAATGACTTCCAGTGGGAGGCATACAAGTTGTAAGAATCTGTAATACATGGTCAGATTACTTTAATGCACATTGTAAAAATAAGCTATTAGATAAAAGACAAAAATGTCAGAGAAGACTTTTAAAAAGCATTACCATGGCTTGGGGAAAATGTTTTTATTGTGGGTTAAGTACTTAGAGACAGGAAACAAAGAACAAAGATAAATAAGCATGCTCCTAACTACAAGATGAAAATGCAGAGCCCCTGTGGAGGCCACTGTGCAAGAAGATTATTAACATTCTGACAAACACTCTGAACAGCACAGGCTCCAGTTGAAGTTGGTAGCATGAGTTTGAATAAAAGATGCCAGGCACAGGAGTAAGCTTAAGGGTGAAGTCTCACTCTAAGAAGCTGAGTAGCTGAAAAGATAAACTTGGATGTGGATGTAGATAGAGATCTATTGTGTGGGGGGGCAGAGAGCGGAAGAGAGAAGGATGAAGAGGGCGAGGAGGAGGAGGAACAAAGACCACAAAGAGTACAAACTGATGGCTTTTAGATGCTAGTTCTGCCCAAGAAGTTGACCTCCCCAAGGCATGATGGCTCATCTTTGGGAAACACTGGAAGCAAATCAGAAGACACTATTGGATGATTGTTTAAGAACTGGAATATTCAACTTTGTTCTGATCACCTCCTCTCGGAACAGGCAAATGTGGAAGCATCTCAGAGAGCAATAAATAAAACAATCAAGGGGTTTTCCTATATGAACATTGATTACAGACATTTGAGTGCATAAAGCTTGGAGGTCAGGACAGGCTATGATCAGAGCCTAAAGTGGCCAAGTCCAGGGCTAGAAGAACACAGTCTTGTTCAGGAATCATGGAGTCTAGGAAGTGTAGTGCTGGGTGTAGTGTACACAGCATAGCTTTTTAAAGTACTATCTTGCAGACAGGCAGAAATTTCTTTAATGGTGCCTTAGACTGAATGGGTGAATGTTTTCTGGGACTAAGATTATTGATGGCTGGTAGAACTGCAAACCAAATTTGTGTTCTAGATCTAAACTGACATATACAGGGTCTGTGTTCCTTCTCAAAAATGTCTGGGACCAGAAATGCTTCAGATCTGGGGATATTTGCATACACATAATGAGGTGAGAATCAAATCTAAACACACAATTCGTTTGTGTCTCATTTATGAGACTTTTGCGAATAAACAGAAGTATTTTATACAGTATGCTTAGAATGTCTTCATTTTGATTGTGACATGCTATACAAGTTCAGATGAAATTTTAGATTTTGGAACACTTGGGATTTTCAGATTATGGATGCTCCAGTAACATGTTATTGCCTTTTTTTCTTTTGTAAAGTCATAATATGCATTTATGGAATATTTTATTTATTTACTCTTTATATTGAGTACAGAGTCTACAGGGTCTCACTATGTAGCTTGAACTCATAGTAATTCTCCTGTTTTCAGCCTCCAAAGTGCTGGGATTATACGGGTGTGCCACCAGACCCAGTCTCTCTCTCTCTCTCTCTCTCTCTCTCTCTCTTTTTTTTTTTTTGGTGGAACCGGGGATTGAACTTAGGCCCTTGTGCTTGCCAGGGAAGCTCTTATTCCACTGCGCCATCTCCAGGGCACCATCACATCCAATCTCAATCACTGTCTCGGCATGCCCCCGGGGGTGGGGCTGGTACAGCATGCCTGAGATCAAACCCTGGTCCCTGCATCTGCCTAAGCAGGTGCTTTAGTCCACTGAGCTATCTGGCCAGCCCTGATTATGGAATATTTAAAATATAAAGTTAAAAATGAGGGAAAAAAGTTAAAGGAAATATAACAATTCAATATAATTCCTGCATGACTTTGTCCATACATAGATTTTTCCATGTGTACATGATCTGTGCACATGTGTGTGTGATCTGTGTACATGATGTGTTATTATAGTTATATCTATCTATCCAGTTTCTTAAGGGACGTTACAAAAATAATTCATCTACATCATGATAAATTTTAATATGATCTTTTTAAAGTTCACGATAATTGTATAGAGCTGTTGTGATGTACATAGTCATTTCTTACACTTTTTTCTGTATGTGTTTGGTACAAGGTGTCACTACACAGCTCTAACTCCTAATAATCTCCTGTTTTCAGCCTCCCCAGTCCTGGGATTATAGGCGTGCACCACCGCAGTCTCAGCTTGGCATACCTGGTAGTCAGGGCCGGCACACGGAGCATCAGCCTTGCGCTTACCTAAACAGGCCCTTAGTCTGCTGAACTATCTTGCCAGTCCTTCATTCCTTCATTTCTGCACTTCTGACCATCTAGTTTGCTACTGAAACAAGCTGAACTTTTCTAGAGTGATGGAGTGTTTCCTGGGGGGCTGGGGGGAGTCATTTGCAGAATGTCGAGACAAAAGGCCAGCCAAATAATACAGCAGATTGAAGTGCCTGTGAACAAGTGCAAGGGCCAGGGGTTCCATCCCCAGGCCTGTCCTGCTGGCCCTGCCCCCAGGGTGTGCAGAGATAGCAACTCAAGACAAGGTGTGGTGGCCTGCACCTGTAATCCCAGCTTCTGGGAGGCTGTAAGCAAGGGGATCACTACAAGTCTGAGCTAGTAGTGAGACCCTGAACACCTTATAGACACTTTGCTAAAGTACAGAAGCAAAGAAGAATGTTAAGACAGAATGAAACCATCAGAAAATTTACAGAAATCAGATAATTTCAAGGAGTCCTAGAATTTATACTTCAATAAGCAAAGTAAGCAAATATTTCACAAATATTTATATAATATGATTTTTTAGTTTTATAAGCACACTGCCATGACTAGTAAAATGTAAATTTATTTACAAGTATCATGAGAGACAAAGTGGCTTTTTATATATTGGATCAAAAATATAAGCATAAGTATAATAAAGACAGCTCATCATGTTTTTAATTAAAAAGAAATGTTTATGTTTATAAAGGTATGATAGCTCTGAAGTTATCTCCTGACTGTAAATACCAGAGATAAGAATATAGTTTTAAAGATTTAATTGAAAGCTGTCAATATAGATGCTTTAGTATGTATTGAAACAAATTATTTTCTTTTAAGATACTTTAAGTTGAAGGACATAAAAGAGGAAAAATGAAATTGCCAATGTAATATGTACTTCCCTTTGTATAGAGAAATTGAAGATGAATAAAAGCACACTATCTCACCACAAGATCATTATAATCTATTTAGAGATATATATGTCTATATATATGCTGAGTCTATGAAAAAACGTATACAGTCTTCAGGAAAAAAAAATAGTATGGTGCTGTTTTTTCTTGTTTTTAAATTCTAAGCCACACCACTTGTGATAATTTATTATGGAAGCTCTATGAAAACTAATATACAGACTGCTTTACAATCTATTTTTGAAAGGGATCCAAAGAGGAATGAGTAATCATTTTACTCTCAGTAGATGGTGTTGCCCTCATATGGTGGGTGCTAGAGGATGTTGTATATTGCAGAAAAGCCACTATAGCCAGCCCTTGGGAAGACACTGAAGATACTTGTGCAGCCATCTCAGTGGCCGAGGCAGCAGGTTGCTGCACTAATACAGGTCTGCAAGCTGCTGGCTCACTTAGAGAACCTTGTGTGCAAATGCACAGGACAGAGGTAACATGCATAAATCACATGAAGTCTCAATAAATTTATCATTAAAATATTTATACATGTTTTTCTTTTCCTGAAGTGTTTATACATTTTTCATGATCTCTGTCATATGATTTCTGTAATGAGTATGATACAAAGTAAGGGAGGAGAAAGAGATTAGATGAGGCCAAAACAATATAGGGCTGAGTTGAGTGTTGAAAGAAGGGTTCCAGGTTGGGAGGAGAGAAAGTATGTTGGGAGGGCGTGGTAAGCTAACCTGAAGAGATGGCAGCTCCACAGCATGGCTGGGGTGTGAAAGGATTATGTTGGACTGAATATGAAAACTCATTCTGGAGGGTAATAAAAACAAAGCTGGAAACAGAGATGGAAGATGGCTGGAAGAGTTCAGTTTTCACTCTCATGTACAATGGGATCCTTTGAAGACTTATTTAATAATAAGATTGCACAATAAACATTATATTCTTAGATGATTTATTCTAATAATGCTGTGGTCAATGGATTGGAGGGAAGAGAAACTGGAATTAAAAATATCAGAAGTAGAGAGCTGTAGGCTGGCGAGATAGCTCAGTGGACTAAGTGCCTGCTGATGCAAGCTCAGGGACTGGAGTTCTATCCACAGCACCACATGCTACACCAGCCCCATTCCTGGGGTATGCTGAGCTGGCCACGAAGACAGCGTGTGGTGGCTCATGTCTGTCATCCCACTGCTGGGGAGGCTGAAAACAAGAGGATCATTAGGAGTCTAAGCTGCATAGTGAGACCCTGTACCAAATACATTAAAAATAAATAAATAAATAAATAAATACATAAATAAATAATAAGAAGTAGAGAGCTGGGAGGGTCAACCACTAACCATGAAGATGAGGACAGTGGTTTAGTTTATCCATGACACAAATAACTCCAGGAAGGAATCATTTCATTTGTGTGTTTTGCTTTTTCTATCTTCAGCATAGGTAAAAATGGGAGTTAAAGTTCTTACACAATGTCTGCTTTTACTAAGTGTGTTTTCTGAAAGAATCAGGCAGAATCAGCTATATGATCCTGAAGTTATGTGACATCATTTATGCCAAGTGCAAGTTGTCAAAAGTGAGCCACCACCATAGCCAAGAGCCAATGGGGGCACCACACCAGGGCACAGACACTGGCAGGCACTGCTGATCAGGGGCCAGTCTGTAGAGTAGTCTCTTCTCACATAGTCTGCCATAGGTGTGCCAAGTCCTCTCCCATGCAACTCCCTCTCACAGCCTCCCCAACACTTTGGGTCCCTTGTCCCTAATATCAGCAGGCTCAGGCATGAAGTCCAGGATCTCATGATCTTCTCAGATCTGGACGTGAGGTGGCTTCTGCTGTGCTCTTCTAAGGTGACACGTCTTCCTGTGACACTATGCATCATAAAGACATGAATAAACTATTCACACATTCATGTGATGGAAGGACCATGAGGAACTCTTCTCCACAAGGGAGAACCAAAGGCAAATAGTAGACACTGGTCAATACTAGTCCTTCAGTTCCACCAGAGCTTTGCTTTTCCAGTTTCTCAATCAGCCGTGACCTGTGTGCTGTGTGATTCCATGACAGTCAGGGATCAGTGTAGGAAGCAGGGCCATGCTCCAAGCTGTGGAAACAGGAATTAGTCATAATGAACAGATATTACCCAATGGTGTCAACCAGCTAAGGTTTTTCAGGAAGGCAGCTGCCCCTCGGGCCAGAGATTGTCTGAAGTTGGCACTGGTCAGCTATCACAAAGAAATGCAGGGCTGAAGCAGAGAGGAATGAAGACAAACAAGAATGTACAAGGACACACTGGGGCCACAAGCACCAACTGTTTCCATTGAATCCAATCTCGACAGCACAGGGGCCCCACTTCATGGAGCTGCAGGTACCTAGCTCAGCACTGTGGGATGTGGCAGGAAAGCTGGGGGGATCTGGAGGGAACATGGTGCTTGAAGTCTCTTCCCAGCAGAAGAGTCAGCAGACAGCGATGTTAACAAACCCCGATGACACCTGAGGCCACACACTGATCTCAAAGCCTCAGATCTCCAGGTTCCTTTCCACCTTTCAAACACCGCACACCCACTTCTCTATTGGCACTTGATGCTCCAAAGCCTCCACTGGGAAGGGAATTCTAGGCAACTTAGTCTCAACTGAGTGATGCTGACATGACTACAAAGCATCAGAACATCCTCTTATCCTCCAATAAGGGGAAGACCTGTCTTGTAGTTGTCAATATTTCTGTATTTCACTGGTGGAGTGAATTTTAGAGAAGTAATTGGCTTCTAGCAAAAAAAGAAACTCCTTCTTTGGAGATGCTATGTATACCAGGGTCCCTCCATTGCTTAGCTGTTCACTGATGTTTGATCCCCCCACTTGTCTTACTAGCAACTGGAATCACAAATTTTGCATAAGTTCTTTCATCAGGCAACTAAGCTAACCCTACTCTTACATGAGTTCAGATGGAAAATATTTTCTCTTGCATATATGGCTGTGGGTAGCGTTCAACTGAATGTGTTTTGGCTACAAGTTCTGCTCCAAAAACTAAACTGCTTGCTCTTTGCTGGAGTGACAGGTGCTAGCTGCAAGCACATTGTAATTCCCAGTGTTCCTAAGGAGTGTCTCTAAGCTGAAAGGTGATCAGTCCACGTGGACAGAGCCCTCTGTGTGGCTAGCAGATCTGCAGAGGAAGTGGGCTCTTGAGTGGACACTCATCAGGCTGACAGGACAGCTTAGTGAGGCTCCAGCCTGGACACCAGTGCGTAGTGTCAAGCGGCAGGCAGGGCAGCTGCAGGTTGTAGCCACGTACTTCTATTGAGTGCACATGATCCAAAAATCTAACTGAAACCCCAGATTTTCACTAGCTCACATATTTATCCTCAGGGCCATAGAGGAAGCCAGCATTATTTCATGGCATGTGCTCTGAGAGAAGAAGACCAGAGAAAATTGAAAAGGGAAGAAAATAGCAATTGCTGTTATTTCTTCTGTCAACACTATCTCTTGAGATTTTTAAAAATGCCTGCTATGCAGTGTGCCTCTGCCCTTGTGTGAGGGGGACTCAGATGTACTCTTCCCTTGTTATTTTCTGCAGCTGGGTCCCGGGGACACCATTGTACCAAGAACTATTTTCATTGAATTTCATTATGGTGCTACAAGACATTCTAGACTCCAACTGGTATTGTGCAAAGACATTCTGAAACCTTTTTTTTTTCAAGAATGAGCTGGGTTTTATTATCGTGGTCTGTTGCTTTCACCGATAAACATATGATGTGATGAGGAAACTCAATGCAATGTAAACAGTACAGGTAACTTGCCTGTTGGATCTGCTGACAGCTAGTAGCTGTCTGACTTTGCAGGACTCTGAGGCTTGCTTTCTTGTAAGTAAAGTTGCAGTGAGCATCTTTATGCTAGTAGGTTGAGTGAGACAATTAAGATCAACTCAAGGAAGAGGGCTGCCTTTTTGCAAGAATAGTCAGCTTTTGCTTCTGTTTGGTGCTGTGCTGGCCAAGGACCAACACACCCTAGAGCCCCTGTCCTCTGTGATGCTCTGTACCTTCTGCCAGTGCTCATCTCCCAGACTAACCACTGTCACTATGTCCGTCACATGGTTTCCCATTCTCTTTTATGTGTGCTGCTTATTTACTTTGGGTTTCTCATGTAAGGGAATCCACATGATGCTTAAGCTTGTGTGTCTGATTTATGTCACATAACACTATGGTCTCAAGCAACAACTGTTTAGACAGATTTTTGTCAAATGGGAAGGGTACCACAAGTTGGAGGTGGGAAAGGAGGGAAAAAGAATTAAGACTTATGTGCATATACCAACTCCTCAAAATAAATGTCATCTTTGGGTATCACAAACATATGCTAATAAAAACAAAAATTAAATACACGCCCTTCACAACCCCATATTGCATTTGCAGGGAAGAAGAAAAGTGAATGGCAAAAGTACAGCTTGGTTCCTTTATAACTCCCTTCCATTTCCCTCCTGGCTTCCTCCCTTTTTCCTATAAATCCTCTTTCCCCATTTTCATTCTTAATTGACATTTATTAGTCTTATCTCATATTTATGACATATAATTTTTACATTCATTAAGGTTATTAGGCTCCTGTACATGGCATATCTGTTTTTCTACTTATTTCCCTTTCCCATGCCCCTCTATTTTCACTCATGTTTTCTTAGATCCTTTTCCATCTATGTAATCCATCCCTGACCTCTTATCCTTTTTGTGTTCTTCATTTGTACTATGCTTTACTCAAACAAGGGACATCATACATTACTTAAGCTTGTGTGTCTGATTTATTTCACTCAACAGTATATTCTCCAGGTATATCCACATCCCCACAAATGTCTCAAATTTGTCCTTCTTTATAGTTAAGTAGTATGCCATTGTGTATAGTAAATGCAACACTTTCATCTTCCAGTCATCTAAAGATGAGTATACAGGCTACTTTCGGGATTTAGGTGCTATGAATTGTGCTGCTATAAACATTTTTATTTATATATCTCCATAGGATGATGTCTTTAGCTCTTTGGGGAAGATTCCTGAAAGGGACATAGCAGAATAATATGGAATTTCTAATTTTAGTTTTTTGAGAAATCTCCATACTGATTTCCAAAATAGTTATACTAATTCAGATTCCCACCAACATTAGTACAGTTCCTTTTTCACCACAGCTGTGCCCACATTTGTTACTTTTTGTTGTCTTAATTATTGCCATTATTTCTAGAATAAGGTGGAATCCTAGCATTGTTCTGATTTACGTTTCTTTAATGGTCAGGGATGTTGAACATTTCTTTGTACTTCTCAGGCATTTGCATTTCTTCTTCTGAGAAGTGTCTGTTCATTTTGCTTGCCTGTTTCTTGATTGGGTCTTTGTTTAGGTGGTCTATTTTTTTGAGCTCTTTATATGGTCTAGACATTAACCCTGGACCTAGGGAATAGCTGGCATTTTTCTCATTCTGTGAGCAATGTTAGCTCAATGCTATGTATTTCACAAAGTGTCTTTGTGTTGTGAATGAACCCAATCTGAGAAGATCTTTACAGATTCGTAGTTTGAGAACACCATGATTCAAAGGTTGCCAATGTTTATGTAGACGAAGGAAAGTGAAGTTTTTCAGCTTCTTATCCTTGCCCTTCCAAATTTGTGTCTTTAATTACTATGAAGAAAATTAATTCTAAACACGGAAAAAACTCAGTCTTCCCTAACAAAACAAAATATAGTGATATGTGGATAATTATTTAGCAATAGCTAAGTTATTGACGGCTTAAATAAGTAGATACCTCCACAATCTAAACAACCAACTTCTTGCTTGCTTAGATTCCTCTAAAAAAACTCAACCTAAAAAAGGCTTGGGCCCAAGGATGACCATACTCATTTTTATTTGGCATTGGCTGATACTTAAAACTGATTCACTTTTAGGTATTTGGCTTTTGCTCTATTTTATGTTTTAGTCCTTGTCCTTGCAATACTATGCTATTGGAAAACAAGGCACATTCTTCTGTCTCATGGAGCAATAGAGCATCTTGCTTCAGAAATAAACACCAAGTAAGTACTTCCAAATGTCTGGTGCTCTCCCCTGTGCTTGGGATGCCGGTCTGGCTGAAGTCGTGGTAGGAGCTGAGCCATGATGTGGCACTATATTGGACTGGTATGCAGGATGCCTGTGGCCTGGTCTTTATCCTTCTGACTCTGGTGGGCCCTGGGGAAGAACCTCTTCTTCACCACCACATCCACTTCACTTGTTCCTGTCAATGCCCAGCCATGTTGTGGGCTGTGTTAATCCCGAGTACCTTTGCCTCTGCAATATTTCTTTGATTTGAATCTATGAAGGATCTCCTCTGACAGAAAAGAATTTTCTTTCTTTGTTTGATTCTTTCTTTCTTTCTTTTCTTTCCTTTCTTTCTTTCTTTCTTTCTTTCTTTCTTTCTTTCTTTCTTTCTTTCTTTCTTTCTTTCTTTCTTTCTTTCTTTCTTTCTTTTCTTTTTGGGGTGCCGGGGATCAAACTCAGGACTTTGTGCTTGCCAGGAAGGCAGTTAAGCCACAGAGCTGTCTTCCCACCATGAAAAGTACTTTCTTTCTTTTTTTAAAAAATAATTTTATTGAAAAACAAAAAGCAATGAGACAGTTTCAAAACCAATTAGTAGAACAGTTTCAATAATTAATATATTTCATATTGTTGTCTTCATAGTCGTTATTCATAGTATAAGATGCAGACATGATATCCTGTCCATAAACACTATTACAATAAATCTTTCTATTGATTGAATGAAGAGAATGTAGCTGTAATCTATCCTAATTATTTTGAATATACAGTTACAAAATGGTCCTTCATTTGTATCACCATTTTTGTTTAGTTTTGTCAGAGAAGAGTATTCCATTATCATTTAAATAGTGCAGGCGCATGAATTCAGCAAAATACTCCAATGTAGTCCAGTAGTCCACAGTAGTAGTGGATGGATTATCTGTAGAACTGGCAATTTCAGAAGTTGTTGATGTGAGCCTTTTATAGCTCAGCATATTAATATAGCTTTACTTTTTATACCTTGTTTTTTACTTTTCTGCTGGATGGTTAAGACCAAGATAAAAGCAACAGCTATATAATAAGAAATGTAGCTTTTATATCTGATAAGGTCAGTCAAATCCCCTCAGGATTTATCCTGAAACCCTGTACCAGTTTGTAGATCCTTTGTCAATGTCCACCATGTGGATGAGCCATGGCTATTGCCTGACCAATTTTGTCTCTGTGATGTGACTCTCCTTAGGTGCACTCTACATCATTGATCACCTTCCTCTGTGGCCTGATAATGTCCTTGATCAGAAAATTTGGTACACAACCGAATTACATGATGTTATAGGTTCTCCCATGTCCCAAGTCCTCACTGACCTTGAAAGCCTAGAGCCAAAATGTTGGCTGTCCTTGCAGCCCTTCTTTTTCTCCAATTTTTAGTCTGTAAACTTAGGTTGCTAATCCTCTAAAGAGAAGCTTATTATTATTATCCTACAATGTAGACAGTTAAGCTTAACCTCACTATCTGTCCGAATATCAAAATCTTAGACATAACATGGAACAGGTATTTTCCATCAAGTACTGGTATGTTAATCTTTAAAACCCAACAGAATATGAAGAAAAAAATTAAAAAAATATTTTAAAAAATGGTAGTAAACAATTACATAATTTTACACAAAAATTTAGAAATTTAACCATATACAGCATTGCAGCAGACAGTCCTATCACATTTTTTTTGTCTTTTGTTTTCATTTATTATCCTCCTTTTTGAAATACATATTTACTTGAGAGACAGTATGGCAGTAATTGGTATGACATGACAAGCAGTACGTATTTATAAGACTAGAATGACAGACATTCCAAGCAAGACCCTTCTATTACACATTGTTATCTTCAGTACAGTTGCTTCTTTCACAGGCAGCAGCATATTTAGTTAGTCAGAGTGAAAATCCAACCTGCTAGTTTCAAAAACCTGCTGAAGATTCTCAGGATCCTTGCCTTACCCATCTTGTGCATATAAATGTATGGCTTTATCCCTGTCATGTTTCCTAGCTTTTCTCCTTGCCCTCTTCTCATTGTCTAATCCTGCAAAGTATTTTCTTTATGGGTTGAGTGTTATTTTATTTCAATGATGATCAATGTGATTCTTGCATTTGGTTCTCAAATAATCAGAATATATTTTGCACAATGGGAATTTGTATAAATTTCAAATAACAGAAGATAAATAGTTTTGTTCCTGACAGTTCAGCCTTAGCTGAATTGTCAAGACTGAAAATAATGAAAGCTAGCAGAAGAGTATATAGTGTCAGAATTTCCTTTTTTGTGTGTAGTAGCTGAATGAGTAAATGATATTCAAAAAAGGTTAAGCAACCTTGATAATCCTAAGTGCATATGTGTTTCTCACAGTGATGATCGTAATAGTATCACACCAGCCCAAAGAAGGTGTGGTGATAATTTTAAAAGATATAGAAATCTAATAGCATAAAAGGATAATTATGTATTAACCAAGGAAGACAATCAAGTCTGAGAGGCCATTAACAGGCAAAATGGCCCAAAGGAAGTGAGAATGAAATAGCCATAAACTTGTGGCAAAAATTTGGTGGGTAGTAAGAAAGGAAAGAAAAAGAGATACATCAATAAGTGCTCATCTGCTGGTCTGTGGGCATCCTCTAGCCTCTGATATTAGTGCTGCTGGTGTCACATGTGTGTGTGTGTGTGTGTGTGTGTGTGTGTATCACACTCTTCACACTCATGCTGGAAGAAAGCCAAAGCAAAGGTAAACTAAGCATAAGTAATGATTCCTTGCTGTCCATGGGTGATGGTCCCATGCTGCAAGCTGTTGCCTTTTGGTGTCTGGAAGGCTGCTCCCCGTGCAAGCCAGACAGCTGCTGATTGTACATCCCGACAGGGGAAGAAGTGTTTCACAAAGTCTTCCAGGAGGAAGGGAGTCTTGAGTAGCATCATGAAAGTCTATTAGAACTAAATTTTGTGAAAATCGAGGAGAAAGCACATTTTGAACAAATGGCCCATGTACACCCAAAGAAAGATGAATGAGAGCGATCATTTCAACAAGATCAAATTGTGTATGGAGGATGACAGACAGAGACATAGGAGAAATAAGAAGAGATATCTGATGATACATGATCCCCATGATGCCCAGCAGTATTAATTTTACCCTGAAAACCATGGGAGCCCTGTCAGAAGCAGAACATAGTTATCCCTAGATAGCACTTTGATAGAAGTGGAAGCTGATTGGAGAAGAACAAGTTGGAGTAAAATTATTGTAATGATTTATTTTTTATTAATTTTATTGAGAAAAATTGCAATGATACAGCTTCAAAACAGTTTGGTAGGAGAGTTACAACAATTAATACATTGCACACTGTTGTCTTTGTAGTAGTCATTCTTAGCACAGGATGCAGACACGATATCCTGTCCAAACACTATTAGTACAAATCTTTCTTCTTATTCAATTAAGAGAAAGTGCCTATGTATCTATTCTAACTATTTTGTATATACAGATACAAAATGGTCCTTAATTCATATCCCCTATTTTGTTTAGTTTTGTCAGAGATGGGTATTCCATTGCAATCAAATACTGTAGGTGTATGAATTCAGCAAAATATTTTAGTGTAGTCCAGTAGTCCACAATAGTAGTGGATTATCTGCAGGACTGGCAATGTCCAAATCTGATGGCTTGAGCCTTCCACAGCTCAGTATATTAACACGGCTTCACTTTTCATACATCGTGTCTACACTTTTATGCTGGATGGTTAAGATCAAGAAAAAGCAAATCCTACATAACAAGAAATGTAGCTTTTGTATCTGACAAGGTCAGTCAAGTCCCCGCAGGACTTATCACGAAACCCTGTACCACAGTTTGTAGATTCCTTGTCAGTGTCGGCCATGTGGATGAGTCACGGCCATTGCTTGACCAATTTGCTCTCTGTGAAAGCCTCAGAGATTGTCTTCTCTCCATGTGACTCTCTTTAGGCACACACTACATCACTGATTACATTCCTCTGTGGCCCCATAATCTCCTTGATTAGAAAATTTGGGATACCACTGAGTTACTTGATGTTATAGTACATGTTCTCCTATGTCCTGAGTCTTCACTGACCTTGAAAAGCTAGAACAAAAATGTTGCCTGTTCTTGCAGCCCTTCTTTTTCTCTGATTTTTGGTCTGCAAACTTAGGTTGTTAACCCTCGAGAAGAGAAGCTTATTACTGCCCTACAACATATGCAGGTGGGTTTAACCTCACTATTTGTATGAATATCAAACATCTTAGTCATAAGATGGACCATGTTTTTCCATCAAGTATTGATATGCTAAACTTTAAGTCTCTACTGAATATGGAAAAAGACAAAAAATTTAAAAATATTAAAAATATGAATAAACAGTCACATATTTTTGCACAGTAATTTAAAAATCTAACCATATACAGCATTATAGCAGGATAGTCCTGTGACATTTTTTCTTGAATTGTAATGATTTAGATAAGAAATTATAAGGTAAGAATATTTTCTTAAGCAGATGAAAAATAATTTCCCCAATCAAGTAGTCAAATGGGTGATTTTCTCCACTTAAAAAAAAACTTAGAATGATATTTTGCTTTCCAAAAATGGTAGTTGTTGTAGCTTGGGGTTCTGCAATGGGAAAAATACAATGCAGGATAAATTTTTATAAGGTTATTTATAATAGTTATCCAAAGAATCATATACAAAAAGAGAGTGAAGGAACTTTTTCCATACACTAAAGGCCAGGGACTGTAGTCTAGAGCTCAGACCCCATGATAATGTCCTCCTTGAGTCCAGCTAATGACTGAGAGCTCATAACAACGCCTCCTACGAGTACAGCTGGAGGCACATGACAACCTCTTACACAGGTCTGTTTCATAGATCTGCACTGGGAAAGCCCAAAGATCAGTGGTAGAAGCTAGAAAGTCTGTGCCATTGGGATAAAGGTTCTGTGCTAGCAGGCCAAGGGATTCGCTGTGGATCCAGGAAGCAATGCTCAAGGTAAGCACCCGAGCTCCCCCAAAAGTAACACAGCAATAGTGAAGTCCTGGGTTTCTCCAATGGTGAGCAAAGCTGAGTTCCCGTCAGGAAAGCCAATGCAACAAGCTTCTCCAGGAGACTGAGCAGTGTACCATCTTCCCCTCCAGAGACAGGAGGCAATGCTCAAAGTGAAGACCAGAGGTCCCCAAAAGTGTACTGTAGCCATTCTCAGTGGCAATGAGTCTTGAGCTCTTTCCCAAAGAGAATAGCCAAGTTTATCAGGGAAGCCAACATGACAAGGTCCTCCGGCAGAATAGCCCAAGAGAAACAGGAGCTCCCTAACAGCTCCCAACGGCTTCTACCAGCTCCCCACAGCCTCTCTCTTTCTTTTCCAGATCTGCCTTTCATGCTGCTGGCAACCATCCTTAGGTAGGCCCCTCACACCCAGCGCCACACTGATTCGGTTCAGCTGGTTGTAACAAGTTGGCCTCCAGTTGACAGTCTACTACAGCAGTTATTACTAACTTAAATGTATTATATATGCAAATATATGTACTGTACAAATGTATATATGCATATGTAAAATATGTAAATTTATATATAAATGTATACTATATGTATAATATGTATAGTCTTAATTTGCATGTCTGTATTAAAGTGAATTAGTACACTTGCTAGTTATTTAATAGTTTGAATGCTATTATAGTTCTTAGACATATAAAGCTTTTATTTTCAGTTATAGTTCAGTGGAAAGAATTCCACTGAAGACACTCAGACATTCTAAAACAAATTTCTTTTATTCTGATTCTTCTCATTTTTTTTGCTCAGATATGCAGGTTAACATTTTTAGAATTTAAAAAGAGAATACAAATTAAACTCAACAAGGCTGGGGAGTTAGCTTGGTGGTCTGTGCACCTGCCTGGCGAGCACAAGGGCCTGGTTCCATCCCTGGAACTGCACACTGTGCCATCCTGGAAAGCTGCACATGTCATGTGTAGGGAGGCCCTGTGCCATGGAAATAAAAGATTTTTAAAAAATTAAATATGACAAATTTCATATGTGCTTTTCTTTCAATTCCCTTCAAATTTAATAAACAAATTTGGTACAAGTACTTAACAATAGAATAATATTCCAATACTTCTTGGCATTATTCACATGCAGTAAACTTGATATTGAAATTTAAAGGATTCCCTCAGCTTATTCACTCACAAGTAAACTGGATATTGAAATTAAAATGACTCTTCTTACAAAGTGAAGTTTTTAGAATATGTGTAAGTTTTGGGAAGATTTAACTGAACAAGACTTTGTGTGTTGTAAAAGGCATTTATTTTCTGTTCTTTTTTAAAGCTTATCTTTTTAAAAAATCATTATTTTTATTTTTAATCATTTTAATGAGAAAAAAGATAAAATAACAATGAAAATTTAAAAAAGGTTAGTAGGGCATTCATTTTCTAATTGCAGTACAATTTGTCTCTTTGAAAAATATTTATATATGAGGTGATTGCTTTTATTTTTCTGAAAGGATACGTTGTAAAGGTGTTATTTATATTTTTAAAAACCCTCATGTAAAAAGTGAAATTTTTGTTCTTATTTTAGAAGAATCCACTAAAAACTGCAATTGCCTAAATGTTAATGTTTTAGTGAGCGAAGTGGGTACTTACACGAATATTCTGACAATCAATGGGAAGCAAAAGGTGGATTCAATGACCTGCCTGGGTGTTCACCCTACTCATTTGGTCTGCTTGGCTCATTGTGTGAAGCTGCCATAATGTTTCTGTGGACAGCATGTTTACCATATGCTTTTTAATACTTGAGTCTGTTGACTGATAATAATATAGCTCTTAGACAAAGGGCAAAGTATTTTTAAAATGTTAGGTAGATCACCACCTACTAATAATTTCATTTACAAATTCTGCTAAAGAGCAAGAAAATGTAACATTCAGTGATGCAGGAGAAGAGACATTCTTTTTTTAAAAATCTAACCCAGGGCCAGTGAATGGGAGACAATCAAATCAGAAGGAATGTACTCCTGGAAAGAGTCCATTGAAAGTTTTTTTCATGTATAATTTGATATTTTCAGTGAAAGAAGTGTTCCTGAGACTTTCTTTCATTGCCTGATAAAAATTTCTCCATGCAAGTCTTATGCAGTAAAACATGAAACGCTGAATCACACAATGGCACCTTGCCAAAATATTTTATGAATTCTTTGTTATTATTTTGATTGATAAACTCATGTTTTATGGTATGCAGTTTTTTGATGTTACTGTATTTTAGGTTCCAAGTTTCTGTTTGTTCTAAGTTTCTTTTAATAACCACTCTCTGTTTCATAATATCCTCAAATACTCAGCTTAATCATGTTTTAATTTAATAACTTAGAAATGATTTGTTCTTAATATAGGAAGTAGTATTGTTTATCATTTGTTGTAGATTAGTTGCCCCAAGACTGGTGTTGTTTTTCATAATTATTCATTTATTTTCCTCCAGGCCTCCTACTGATTTAAAAGCTTGATTGTATTAAAAATCCAGAGGACCCTAGGTCCTAGTAGAAATTTTTATTTTCTGCATAATTGCATTAAATTCTAGGAATAAGAATAGAAAAAGAGTGATGCAGATAGAATGATTTGTTCAATTCATCATATTACCAAATGGATAGAAATTATTATTCCAGTATCTTTCAGCAATCATTCAATAATGTTTATATCTTAGTTCATTAAGGCTGAGGAAAGAATTAGTGCTGGAATGATTGCTTTGTGAAATACAGACTTAAAGACCCTCTCAAAAATGTTCATTGGGATTTTGGGGAGCCCAGTGATGTGTTCCTTTGAGTCTGAATTGAAGTCCAGTTTTGTTTTTTTTTTTTTTTTTTGTAACAGGAATCAAACTTGTCTGGATCATTCATCCCAGCTAATAAATTAAATCCGAGATCAGTGTACATTTTCCACCTTTCTCCCTCCCATGAGCACCTTTGAGATGTATATGTCACCATAGCATCTTGCACACAGGGAAACTCATACTGCATGGCTGTTTCCAGTTCTTCCAGCTGGTAAGAGGTCAGCTGGATGTGGAACTGGAGTTGGAAAGAATTCTTTCCTACTGAAACAATGAAAAGGCATCTACTTTTCCTTTAGCTTTGGATAGCCACTCTGGTGACCAGAAAATCTATTAATATCACTGCATGTGATGGGGTTTGAATATTTCTATACAGACTTCCTGCTTCTTTTTTATTTTATACCATTCAAAAAAATTATTGTGTGGGAAACTGATAAAACCTGGAATGGCACAATGGCATCTAATTATAGTCTATCCATTGTGTAGTGATTACATTGTTTGTGTTGAATAGGTGGTACCTACCAGGTCTGCTTTTGCATCCCTCCCTTCTGTGAGAACTGTCCTCACCCCCAGGTGACACTGGTGCTGGCTATATGACTTGGTTTAGCAATGACAGGGCCGCAGATTGGCACATTCCATATCAGAGCAGATTTTTGCACCATTGTTTTCATTCCTCTTTAGCAGAAGGGGTCCCAGGTGGAGCTACTCTTTCTGCCTTGAAGCAAAAGTCCTTGAAGCTGTGAGCCACTTGGGTGTGGAGGGTTTTGTCATTATCAGAGCATAATGCAACAAATGTTGGCTAACAACACCTTGTTACTGATAACATCCATTTCCCGAGATGATTTTGACATACACAAATTTTTTAATTAATTGGAATTTATTAGGCCAGATGATATGCCAAAAACTAATTCAATCTTATTGCCAACAACTCATTCATGAATCATAGAACTAATCCATGGATCTTAGAACTAAGAGACCCAAAGTGCTATTTTAGCAATTATGACATCTATTGTCAGATTATACTTGATGTAACTCTTTTCTGTATAGTGTTTAATTCTGCACAATTCTGTGTAATAAGTATTATCATCTCTATTTTGTGAAGATGAAAACTGCCCAGTTTAAGAGTGATCTAGCAGTTTTTTTGTGATTCTGCGTCAGTGAATATGGAAAGCAAACAAAAACAGAAGTTTTCAAATTAGCCGCCTTCCATGCTGCCTCATTCCACAAGGGTGACACCTTTTTCACTATAGCTTTATGATTATTTAAGTCTACAAATGGAAATTATAAACATAATAACTAATAGCAATTTCTAGTGACATATATAGGAAATACCTGCAATTAAATTCTCCTTTCTATATGATAACAATTGTAATAGGGACATAGATGTTTGGCATGGAAAGAACGGAATGAATTCTTCCTTGTAGAAATTATCCATCATATAGTGGTAGGGTGGTAGTGGATATTCAAGTACCAGGGACTGTTCAACTTGGCTTTTATTTTATTTGTTTGCAGAACTGGGGATTGGACTAAGGTCCTTGCACTTGCCAGGGAAGCGCTTATTTCCTGGAAGATCCATCTCCCCGACCCCTCAACTTGGCTTTTCATTAAGCTTTCCCATGTCATGTCAGTTATGTTGACCAAAGCCACAGTAGTGAAATGCAACAGGAAATGTGCATCTGTGTCATCTGATTGTGTAGAGTTGGTGCACAGCTGCGCCTGGGAATGGGGACGTGGCAGTATTGGCTGTGTGTCTCACTATTGTGGGGACTCACAGTGACAATCCTAGCATTCAGTTCTGTAGCCACTTTGCTTTTGCCATATGGATCCAAATGGTAAGAAAGTTCAATGATAATTTTGGTTCTCTGTGTTCCTTCCTTTCCTTCCTCTGTGTGTATAATCACTAGTGAATGAAGTGAGGACAGGAGGATTCTAGCACTCAGATAATAGACTGTGTTTTGCAAGAAATTTACCATGCACAGTAAATGCATTTGCTTTCTAAAATATGCTTCTTCTTATTACATAACCATTTGCATATGTGTGTGTGTATTTTACATTTTTAATATTGGCCCTGTGTGGTTTTAAATTTCTTGTTTTGTTGCTGTATGTATATACACATGTATATAACTGTAAAAATTTTATAATCACAAACAAATACAATGGTGCTACCAAACTGCTTTTAGGAATGATCAGTTTTCTTAATCAGATTAATAATGAACTTTTCTACTGATTTCTCTGTTATTAGAGAACTCCCACAGGCTTTCAATATTATAAAAGGGTGGAAAGATAAAATCTCCAAAAAGAGATAAATGATGAGAAAAATTTTACTTGTTAAACATTGCCATTCAGGCTTGTATTTGATCATATGTTGTGTACAAAGTTCAATGGACAAAAATTAATATGCTGGAAAATGAGAGGCTGCAAGCAATTAGCATACATTATTGTGTTATATACAAACATCCCGTTATTAAGCCTTTCTTTGGAATGAGCACATGATTAGTGTAGTAAATATGGAAAATAGGAAACTATCAACTTAGAAGAAAGGCACAAATTAAGAGTTTGATATGTTCCTCCATGGGGGAGAATCTTTAGCATAGGTAAACCCTCTGTACTTTATTTCAGATTTCATTATGTCAAGTAAAACTTAATCAACTACAAGTCTTCTGAAATTCTGTTTGCCTTGTGAATGAATTGCATCGGGAGCCCCTAGCCTTAGGCTTCAGAACTGGTCATTTTTGTTAAGGAGAGTGTCTCATGTATCAGGAACTGCTTTTATCTTCAACCAAAGGAAGAGATCCCAAGAGGAGGGATGGCAAAGCGGGGCCAGGGAGGAATTACACGTGATGCGCAGATGTGCGAGGGCTGGGTGCGGTACTGGAGCTCGCAGAAATGGGGAAGTCCAGCTTGCCACACTTGGCTCTTAGTTTTGCATTTGGATTCCTAGGAAGAAGTATTTGGCTCGTTATATTAACCTCTGTCTTTGTCAACTTCAAGCCATGAATGTTGCCTTCCCTTGGACCAAGTACCACGAATAAAATTGAAATCCACCTGTTTTACCTTGTTGTAGGATGAATTTTAAACACAGAATTCTTATTTCAGTTTGGAAAGTCATATTAAGGTCTCATTGCAAGCAGGCTCAAGGGCCGGAGGTTCAATTCTGCCCCTGGGGTGCAGCATGCATGGTGGCATGCACCTGTAATCCCAGCTCTTGGGAGGCTGCAAACAGGCCGATCACTCCGAGCCTGATCTAGTAGTGAGTCCATGAACACCCTGTAGACCCTTCTCTAAAATATAGAATAAAAAGCCTCATGATTATCATTATGTGCATGTACAAATGCAGCTATCCAATAACCAAAAGTGTATTTGCCTGGTTTCTATCCCATGTATTAGACTGCAAGAAAAATAAATGTTAATCAACCTCTAAGAATTTTGACAAGAAAAGAAAGAAAAGGAGTAAGCATGAAATCCTGTTTCCAAATTAAAAAACGACGAACTCTATTTCTAGAATTGTCTTTTCTGTGTTGCTGCAGCAAAAGGGGAAGTTCAGCACAAGCTTGAGCTGCTGCCCTCCAGAAATCCGCATCTCAGGTGAGTGAGAGAGGTCGGGTCAGGGGCAGGCCTGCCATCTACGGCATAACTGTCCAGTAATTCTGGAATCTGGGAGGGCTATTTTTCGAGAAAGACATTATTATTTTCTGCGCATCTCCTTTCATCACCAAAAAATAGGGTTAAAAATAGATTCAAGTTTTGTAACTCTCTATTGTTTTATACTTCAGTTGAGAAACTAAGTGAGAATAAGTCATCAGAATGAATGAAAATTAGGGTCAGGGAGGTGGCTCAGTAGAAGTGGTGCTCCCTGGCAAGGGCAAGGACCTGAGTTCAATCCCTGGTTCCACCAAAAAAAAAAAAGTGGGAAACTGGCACAGTTCTTATTTGTTTATTTAATTTTTTAAAAAGCAAATAAAAAAAGTAAAAACAAACTTAGAAATGATACAGAATTTCACTAAATAAGATGATAGGACTTCCATAGTGCTTGTTACACTATGCACTGTTGTCTTCAAATTAATTCAGATTAGCAGATAGAAGAATTCAAAATTTGTCAAAAAATTAAGAAGAAGAAAAAAAAAGCATTAACTGTTCCTTTCAATAGGCCAGTAGAAGTCAGCAGCACTATTATCCAAGCTTCCTTTGCTTCCTTCTTTTCTCCTTTCCCTCATCCCAGTTATTTCTTCCCTTTGAACAGTTTCTTTCTCTTTCACAATATCTAATGTACTTTTTGGGTTTTAAAGTATTTCAAGACTAACAGAGAAATTAAAAATATTTGTAATAGAAATTTCCCACATATCCATTCAGCCAGATTGCCCTATCAATAATATCTGACACCGATGGTGCCCTGGCTAATATTAATGAACCAATATTGATAGATTATTAGTTAAAGCCTTGGTTTATTCAGATTTCTTTAATTTTTGCCTAATATATTTTCTTGGGCCTACCTTATTCTCTCTCTCCCATCTCTGTCTCATTCTCATTTTCATTGTCTGTCTCTCTATCTCTGTCTCTGCCTCTCTCTCTCTCTCTGTCTCTGTCTCTCTCTCTCTTGCTGGGGATAGAATCTAGAGTCTTTGTACTGATCTATGTCCTGCCCATTTATTTTATCATTTATTACAGTACTCCGTGCCCAGCTCTGTCAAGTCCTTTGGGGCCTTCTCAGCTGTGATGGCCGGGGCTCTGCTGGTAGGAGCACGTAAGTTGAAAACTGTTGCACTATTGGATGCAGATTCCTTTAGCATTGTGCAGGGTCCCTTTTGGTCTCCTGTACCTTTCCTTGTTCTGAATTCTCCTTCATCTAACACGAACACAGTTCTCTGAGCATCTTGTTTGTGTTAGTGTTAGCATATTATATCTTTGTCTACTGCTTGGTTTTAACCCATTTATATCTTTATATGAGAAGTTGGTTTTGGTGACACCACAGAGCACTCCCTTTCTTTCCCACTCCACTGTCTCTGTCTTTTGGTATATTTAGAACTTTCACATTGAAAGTGATTACTGATATAGTTGGGTTAATAGCTAACATGTTTGTCACTGTTTTCTATTTGTTGCCCTGGTTTTTCACTTATTTTTTACTTCTCCTCTTCTTCTGCTCTTGTTTTAATTATGCATTTTATATGATTTCATTTTCTCTTCTCTCTTAGCATATCAATTATACTTCCTTTTAAAATTCTTTTAGCAGTTGCCCTAGGGTTTGCAATATAAATTTTCCACAATCTAAATCTATTTTTAAAAAGCACTGTACTGTTTCATAAGTAGTGTTAGAACCTCATAATTTGGGTTTCAAGTTTATCCTTCTTACTCCTTAAAAATAAGTGCCATTCATTTCACTTACCCATGTGCTATAATCACACAGTGCCCTGTTCCTCTTGTCCTTTAACATTTATTTATTAGATTAAGCAAAAGAAAAATATAGGATTTCATTTTAAAGTTATACTCCTTTCTTATGTTCTTTCTTTCTTTCTGCAGATCTGAGTTTATGACCTATAGCCTTTTATTTTTTCCTTGAGGAACAAATAAGCAAAACATTCATCAGTTATTGTTTGTCTTTTTACTTTTGCAAGATAATTTTCCAGGATATAGAATAAATTAGAAGGGGCTTATCTTCTTTCATTTCTAATGTTTTAGATATTTCAGGCCTCACTCTGACCAATGGTATGAATTTTGTTTTTAAATGAAAAATCTGTCCTTACTGCTTTTCCTGCATGTGTAAGACTCTCCCTACCTCTTTTTTTAAACTTTTTTTTTTATTTTAGGGAAGGGAGTACAGGGTCTACAGGGTCTTACTACGTAGATTGGACTCATAATGATCTGCCTGTTTTCAGCCTCCCAAGTGCTGGGATTACAGGCAAGTGCCACCACACCAGGTCTCAGTCTCTGTGTCAGTGTGCCCCCAGCTGTGGTGGGGCAAACACCACACATTGGGGATCAAACCTGGGCCACTGTGCTCTGCCTCAGCAGGTGTGTTAGTCTGCTGAGTTATCAGACTGGCCCTGGAAGTTTTCCCATCTATTTAAGCTTCTTCTCCTGACTTTAGTTTTCTGCAATGGAGTATGCCATGGCCTGGTGTGACCTGTGGCCAGGATCCAGCATCTGCCTGTGTCCTGTGTGCATGTTCCCTGCTGCTTTTACTCAGAAGCATGCGTTTGGTAGAGAGAACATATGGGGAATATTTGCAACTGGTTCCTTTCTTCTTGTACTGGATGTCTGAGAAAAATCATTTTTCTACTTTTGGCAGAGGGCTTTCTGCTGCACTCTGAGAATAAAGTGGGGTTCCAGGACAGAACTCCAGGAGTCTGTGGCCCTCCTGCTCAAGGCCACGGCCATAGGAGCTTCTCACCCTCAAGGATGTTGCTACGCTTGTACCTAGACGTCCCCAAAAGCTCTGCCTCTTATGAATGGAGCTTTGGGGAGATGATTTGGCTGTGGGGTTTCACAGCTGGCTTGCTGGAAGGAGGTGGATTTGTTTGGAAATGCTCATGATCTGGAGGCATGGCTGAAAGTGTTCCTCTCCCTTCCAAGCCCCCCTTTTCAGTCCCTCTGCTTGCTGCAGCCCTGGCAAGTGTAGCCCTCTCCTGCATGCCCTTCTTCCATGCTGCCTTGCCTCAGAAACAGTCAACCTTGGACTAAAAGGGTGGGGTATGATAAAGCTGTCCTCCATTATGTCCCAGGTGTCAGGTGTTGTTTCTCACCAATGAGTTTTGAGCAGTACATTAATTACTATTTTAGTTTCCCTAGCAGTGCGTTGGTCACTGATTTCTGCTTTTGCTAAGAGGGTCTTAGCTGTGTGTTTCTCTATTCACCTTTCTCTTTAAATTTAAGGGGTGCTTTCCTCATGTTCTCAGTTTCTTGATGAGTTGAAGAATTGCACTGATGTTTAGTTCATTCAGCTTAGCTGCAGTCATATCAGTTTTTTGATTAAAAAAGTTGAGTGCTTCATCATTTGGGACACTTATTTTCTTACCAAGACCAAAACCTCACTGACACTACTAACAAACTCACAGTCCAGGCAAGATAATGTACAGCTGTGATGTCATGGAAGGGAGTGGAGAATGTCAGTTCTTGCAGCAGAAAAGCCTTCTAGAAAATTTCAGGATAATCCATATGGTTATTTGGTGGATTTTTAAAATTTGTAGTTGGTAAGATTTTTATAGTGTTATTTTGAAAAATATTTTTCAGGAACAATAGAACTGAACTATGACAGAGAAATATGGTATTTGCTTAAAATTTTAAAAAATTATCATGTGTATGATAATTATCACCTTGATATGAATTCTCCTCAGTCACCTCCCTCACTTCTCAGACTTTCTGTAACATTCCTGCCACTTGATGAAGCAGCTTTGGAGACCCTATCCTGATTGTCATTAGTTGTGCTGTCCTGGCTTCTGATCACCTGACTTGATCCAAAACTGTTTTGGTTACTTTTCTCTCATCGTTGTGACAAAGTACCAACACCCAAAATTAAGGAAGGAAAGGCTCATTTACCTCACGGTTTGTGGAGGTTTCAGCTCATCCTTGGCTAGGTCTAACACAGACGGGTACCTGGCAGAGGGCAGCAGTTCGTAGTGGTGGAAAACAGCAAAAGAACAAGAACAAACAGAGGAGTAGCAGCACTGAGAGCATCAGAGAGCAAGTTTGTCTCCCTTACCTTGCATTCAAGCTTCCCGCCCCAGGCTTCGTGTAGCATTCACACCCATAATCTCAGCAGCACTCCCACCCATAATCCCCCTGGATCATGAATTAATCACAGACTCTAGAAATCTACCCCATAACTGTACGAGGCTTGGGGGGGAACAATTAGGCACAAACCATATAAAAGATGCTTCCCTTTCATGGCCATTTTGACTTAGGAGAATAGCCAGAAGTTGCACAGTGTCAGGTCTAGGGCTTAAGGTGGATCAGACCACACTATGTTTCTATTGCTTACTTGAAAATTGTATCAAAACTATTTAATAAAGGTTTTCAATATTCCTTAAATTTTTCAGTAAACACGAAAACTACAAATTGTGATAAAATATGCATTGAATGTTTAAAATTTTTAAATTTTATCACAATAAAAATATATTGCCCACAGATCAAAAATTGGAGAAAAGGAGGGCTGGGGAGATGGCTCAGTAGAAAAAGCACTTCCCTGGCAAGCGCAAGAGCCTGAGTTCAATCCCCAGTTTGGCCCAAAATAGAAAAAAAAAAAAAAATTGGAGAAAGGGAAGGGCTGCAAGGTCAGCCAACATTTTGGCCCTAGCCTTTCAAGGTCAGTGAAGATTCAGGACATAGGAGAACCTGCACTGTAACACCAGGTAACTCAGTTGTACCTCAAATTTTCTGATCAAAGAGATTATGGAGCCACAGAGGAATGTGATCAATGACCTATGGTATGCTTAAGGAGAGTCACATGGAGAGAAAACTTTCTCTAGGCTTCCTAGAACAAATTGGTCAAGCAATGGGCATGACTCATCCACATGGCTGACACTGACAAAGGATCTACAAAGTGCAGTACAGGGTTACTGGATAAACCCTGAGGGTACCTGACTGACCTTATCAGATACGGAAGTTACATTTCTTGTTATATAGGTCTTGCTTTACCTCCGTCTTAACCATCAAGCAGAAAAGTATAAAAATAAGGTATATAAAGTAAAGCCATATTAATATGCTAAGCTGTGAAAGGCTTTAGTCAACAACTTCTGTGAATAACCCACTGCTATGGTGGACTGCTGGACTGTGTGAGAGTGTTTTGCTGAAATCAAGCACCTATAATAAGTAAATGCTAATAGAATACTCATCTCTGACAGTACTAAAATAAAAGGGGGGGTAAAAAGGAAGGACCATTTTATATTTGTATACACAGAATAGTTAGGATAGACATGCCACTAATTTTGCTTAATCTCTGTGTAGAAGTAGGACAGAAAAATCCTTTATTGATTCCATTAATAGAAGTGGGTTTTGGGATTTTTAAAAGTGTTCACTTTTAAAATAATTTTCTCTACACAAGTCTGGCACAATGTTTTAATTATAATGATATTAGAAACATAATTCAGTATTCATACAGCCTTGAAATTTATCAAATTGACATTGATGTTCCATCATAATAAATAATTGAGAAAATGGGAAAGATAAAGATCATAATTTATGTGAATTTCAGGATAACATCATTGTTTTCTGTATTGGCTAAATCAACATAAAAAGTTTTACAAATGGGTCTATCACCATGAAAGCTTATCACTTCCTTATCAGCTGTAAGGGGCCACTGTGCTCAGGGGTCACCTCTTTGTTGCCTGTGATATAACTTATAGATCTTGGGGAAACACAGATTCTAATTCAGTGAGTGTGAGGTGGGATCTGAGAATCTCTATTTCTAATGGACTCCTATGTATAGGCAAGGCTCAGAAACTAGACCTTGAGGAGCAGGACAGTATGTGACATACCTTGAAATGAAATACTGTAAATGTATAAACATATACGCAATGAAATTGATGATTAAATAAGACTTAGCTTTGCTCTTTATACTAATTGGTTCTTCTCTTTTTCTAAAAAAATTTTTTTATTGAGAAACAAATATCAATGAGATAGTTTCAAAGCTGATTAATAGGACAGTTTCAATAATTAATACATTGTACATTGTTATCATCTTAGTGGTTATCCATAATACAAGAAGCAGACAGGATATCCTGTCCAAACACTCTTAGTACAAATCTTCTCATTGGGTTAAGTGAAAGTAGCAATATATCTGCCCTAACTATTCTGCATATACAAATACAAAATAGTCCTTCCTCTGTATCCTCCCTTTTTTTGTTTAGTCCTGTCAGAGATGGGTATTCCATTGGTGTCTAAATACTATAGGTGCATGAATTCAGAAAAACAATCCAACACAGTCCAGCAGTCCAACAATAGTAGTGGGTTACCCACAGAAGTTGTTGACTTGAGCCCTTCACAGCTCAGTATGGCTCTTCTCTTAAGATATAAAGCATTTGCTGTAGTCTTTTATTATGTGTTTTCTCAGTATATTCCAACTCTCCTGTACATTGAACTCTCCCACAAACTACTTAGAAAACAATGAAAACATAGTTGCAAGCTTAAATTCACAAAAACAAACTTGATGGCCGAAATGTAAGGACTATCAATCTGGCATCCACTTGTTTAATAGAAAAGATTATTAAAACAAGAATACCCCAAAACTGCTATAGAAAGCTAAATTCATATAAAAAGTCTATTAAGTGTTTTATAATAAAATTAATCTATTTAGTGACTTATTTCTAAGTATTGTAATTACAATTTCAATTACTGTTATGTTAAATAATTGAACTTGCATAATGTATGGAGAATGTTATAATTCTATTATTAAGATATTTCTAACATATTAATTTAATATTTTTACTAGAGGAAGATTAAACTTTTCCATTTCACAAATTATGGCAAGTTGAATTGTCTTAAAAGTGTCCCCTATATCTGCCAGTTTTTTCAACCAGGCTTTTATTTTTCCTTTGAAATAAAATGTAATTTCCTTCCATCATTCACTAAATCAGTCACTCTCCCTCTCTCTCTCTCTCTCTCTCTCTCTCTCTCTCTCTCTCTCACACACACACACACACACCAATTTAAACATGAAAACATTTTACATATTATGTACTGTATAGTGTTTAAAAATTATTAGTTCAAAAACGTAGAATAATTTTAGAGCACATATATGTAGTAACCATTCAACTAAATTTCTATAGTATTAAACATAATCATACCTCCATACATCTGAAAGATGCTATCGTTATATGTAATACACAGTATGTGTCATGAATACTGTGTATCTATTATTCAGGTGTTTAGCATATTTCATGAAACAGTGAGACAACATACAATTACACTTAGTTTATGTAATGATGGATCATTTTCTGCACTTCTTTTGCATACGATTTTTTTTTTAATGGAGAGCAACTTGGCCTTTTCATGACTGTGGTGGTTGATACATTGCGTCAATTTCAGACCCAGGAAGCTTGGCTGGCTCTGCTTGGTGAGTCCACACCCTGGGCCTCCTTAGAGTGACTCAACCCTTACAGGGTGTGTGAAGGGGTTGAGGAAGGCATCTGAGGAGCCTCAGACACTTTCTTGGGGGAGCTCTGATCTTTGCAGCGGGCGTGGAAGGAAGAGAGAGAGAGGCTTGATAGAGCCCGCAGCTGCTGCTCTTCCTCTGCTCTTCATTGTTTCCTGCTGCCATCTGCCTTAGAGCCAGTGGAGTGTGGACTGAAACTTCCACTAACTGTGAGATAAATGAACCTTTCCTTTCTTAACTTTAGGTGTCAATGTTTTGTCCCAGCAATGAGAGAAGAGTAACTGAGACAATGACACTAATTTGAAGTTAATTTCTTACAGTCCCGGAGGTATATGACTTTATGCTTACTTCCAGCCGTTTGGTCATCCTATTTTCAAACTCCATCATTTTCCAGTCTTTGCGCATTGTCACAGCCATATGTGATGCCAGCAGCTATAACTTTCTCAGACCCTACTGCTGTAGCAGTCCGTGAAGGACTTCCGGTATGTGCATCCTCTGTGGAGCTCGATGAGTGTATATGCAGTTGGCCACAGACTGGTGTCTGGGCTGTGCCTGCCAGATCTGTGGCCTCTGAGAGCCATGTTGATTTCAGGTATCTTAGATGTTGGAGGACATTGCCGAAATATTTTTATTCTTAAAAACCCTTGTCTCTTATTTGCTCTCCTTAGTTGTTTTTTCAATCTTGTAAGTCCCAAAGGAAACTTAAAAATGAAATATATTTTCAAAGAAAAATATTTTTTCTTCATTACAGGAGTAACAGCTGGGCCATTCAGTCAGCATACATCCGTAAAAATATGTCAGTGTATCTACATAGGTCATTTGTGTTTTGAGGGTGAACAAGTAATTGATATGTTGTACTTTCAACCAGGCTTTTATTTTTCCTTTGGAATAAAATGTAATTTCCTTCCATCATTCACTAAATCAGTCACTCTCCCTCTCTCTCTCTCTCTCTCTCTCTCTCTCTCTCTCTCTCTCTCTCTCTCTCTC
>PVKA01008048.1:49309-75072 GCA_004027165.1 Ctenomys sociabilis | reverse complement strand
ACCAGCTTGAGCTACAAAGTGAGCTTAAGGCCAGCCTGAACTGCATAGTGAGACCCTGTCTCAAAAAGACAAAAAAAAAAAGAAAAAAAAAGAAAAGACAACAATATGCAATGTATTGATTATTGTAACTGCCTACTAACCTGTTTTGAAACTGTCTCATTGCTATTTGTTTCTCAATAAAATTAATAAAAATAATTGACCAATCATATGTGAAGGCTGCATTTGCTATACCTGGCCTGCTGTTTGCCCCTCCATGACAGAGGGCAGTGGCTCACTGCTGTGTCAGCATGGGAAGAGGAGGGCACATCTCCCTGCACTGCTCCCATGCCACAGTGGGACCTCAGACACCAGCCTTGACCTACTGCTTGACAACCTTTCCTGGATGTCTAATTTGCATCTTAAGCATGACTATGTAACTTTTGAAGAATTGCCATTAAAGAATAGAAAACCTCATTGAAAATAAGGAAATTCCCTCACTGATAAGAGCAGAGGTGAGAAGAAAGGAGTCCTAATTGTGCATGTCATTTTTTAATCCCTTTTTCTTCCCACTCATTTCTAAGGTGCAGATTCTGTTGGCCTCTATTTTGAGGATGTCCCTGTGCCCTCCATGGTGCCCTGATTCCCTCCATCTCTGTCCCTGCCGTCCTCCCTCGTCCTCATCACCTGCCCAGTCCATGGCAGCAGCAGCCTGCAGCACACTCCTCAGGGGCCTGTGGTGGTTTCCACTCCACCGCCAGGCGTGTCCTCTCGGGCTCCTCCTGCTCTCGCACAGCCCTTCTCAGTGCAGCCTGTCCTTCCTTTTCACACCTTTTTCAGTCACTTCAGGCCACCACTTAAAAAATCAACATGTGCTTTATTTAGCAGTCATGACTTACTTTCTGTGTCGTTTTAGTTCTTGACTAGATTTAAGCTCATGAAGTTAGAGTCAGTGTAATAATAATATAAATATTTTCTTCTTGCATTAGAGTCTTGGTACTTTGTATGTAGATGACAGTCAAAACCTGTGAATGAATGGGGTGCGAGAATTTGAAATGTTAATTGTATAATCTTACTTACCTATAAGCCTCACTTTTTTTTTTTTCCTGGTACTGGGGATTGAACTCAGGACCCTGTGCTTACCAGGCATGTACTTACTCTATTGAGCTATCTCCACGAGCCCAAGCCTCACTTTTATAGGAGAAAAAAAATTAAAAATGAGGTATAGGTCCTTACATGCCAGCTGGTATCTTTAGTAAAACCCCAGCACTCTGATGCCGTGGTATTCTGGATATTGTAAGACTCAGACCCTGACCCAGCAGACTGAGGGTGGCAGCCCCAACCACAGCAGTGAGCCTGCCTGTGTGCTGTGGTGCCTTCCGCCTCTTCACCCTGAAGTTCAATACTCAGAGCTATCTGAACAGTAGTCCTAACGCAGCCTGGTATTGTTATCAGAACCATTATGACTTACCTTCTTGCTTTGGTCTTTTAAAGGAACTGACGACAGAATAGGCCTCACAGGGCTCCTGGGTGTCCTCTCCACAGCACCAGGCCCTAACCACTTCCTGAGTAAGGAGGAAGATGGAGAGAATCAGCCAAGGAAGCACACTGATTCCTCTCTGAGGAAGTAACAGCACCAGGCTTGTGAAAAGCTCGCCTTTTCCATGGCCAAGTTTATAGGCTCAGTTCTATTAGGCATCAAATTTATTTCAAGACTGAAATAGATAGTTCCTTAGCCCAGGTACCACCACATAGATTCATAAGCTAATTTTTCAAAAGACCAAGTGAAAAGCATGATAACACAGTCTAACCAAGATACTATAATTGCTGTTTGGTAATAAAAATATTAAAAAGTATGACCTAAATCCACATTCTTAGACATAATTTTTTATTTTATTTTTTGTGGTACCAGGGATCGAACTTGGGACCTTATGCTTGCCAAGGAAGCACTTACTCCACTGAGCTATCTCCTTGGCCCAAGAAGAGATTTTTTTTTTTTTATTTTGGAGCTGGGGATTGAACTCAGACCCTTGTGCTTGCCAGGGAAGCACTTATTCTACTGAGCCATCTCCCTGGTCACAATTTTTTAAAACAATAAGAGATGCCAGTGTTTATGAGGCTGAAGCAGGAGGAGCCCCTGAGGCCAGCCTGGGCTATTAGTGAGTTCAAAGCCAAGACAAGTGTGGACTACAGAACAAGACTGTGTTTTAAAATAAATAAATAAAACAAGAGAGAACATGGCAGGATGGAGTGGGGTGGAGGGGGAGGGTGTTGTAGCTCAGTGTTGAGAAGTTGGAAATTGCCTGTGACAATCAGATGAATTAGCAAGAGTTAGTTTCCAGTAATCAACACAAGTTGTTAGTAAACTGCTAGAAAATTTAACATTGCTGGTGGAAGAGAGTGCTTAAGTTCCCACTTGGAAATACTGAGGGCTGGCAAGGTGAGCTCCTCTGCCACACACACAGGCTGGACGAGGCACACCACAGCCCATCCAGGGCCCTGGGCTCCAATGTGTGCTTGATGAGCCCCCCAGCGAGTGAGTGTTGTCTTACGTAAAATGCCATGGTGATTTTCATTCATCTTGCCGCTTCACACCATCTATAGACTGTTAGTGTTTAAAGATAGTCTATTTCAATTTATTTTTATTGGTACTGTGTCTGGTTCACACACCTTAATGCCTGCTGTCTAAGTGTACAGTTTAGTGGTTCTTAGTGTATTCTCAGGGTTGCACAACCATCACAGTGTTTAATTCCAGAAGATTTTCAGCACCCCACAGGGAAACCTGTAGCTTATAGGTGGTACTTGCTGTGCCTCACTGCACCCAGCCCTGTTAGCCGCTGGTGGGCATTGTTTGTGTGCATTTGTTTTTTTTTTCCATTTTGTGTGTATCTGCTTCTCCAATGATGTGGCCTTTGTGCACGTGTGGGGGCTTCTCAGGGCTCACCCAGGTGGTGCTACACCAGTACTTCACTCCCTTGGTGGCTGATGCCCTGTGTGGGGCTGTGTGCTTTACAGAGTCATTTACCAGCTGATGTGTGCTAGGGTTGCTTTCGCTTTTGAGTGTTTTGAATATTGATCCTTTTTTTTTTTTTTTTGTATTTTAGAGAAGAGTGTACAGGATGTTCAGAGTCTCACTAGTAGATTGGACTCGTAGTCATCCTCCTATTTACAGCCTCCCAAGAGCTGGGATTACAGGTGTGCACCACCATGCCCAGTCTCAATTGCCATTTCAGGGTGCCCTGGGGGCGGGGCCAGCACAGCAGGCCCTGGGATTGAACCCCTGGCCCCTGCACCTGCTTGCAGGTGCTTTAATCTGCTGAGCTATTTGACCAGCCTGAGTGTGTTCAAGTTTTTGTAGGAATGTAGAATATATTTTCAGATCCCTTGTGTGTGTGCCAAGGATTAGAATTGCGGAGCTACATGATAACTATGTTAACTTTTTGAAAATCTGCCAGACTGTTTCCAAAGTATATTCCTACCAGAAATGGGTAAGGCTTCCGATTTTCCCACCTCCTTGGCAACACTTGTTATGCTATACCTTTTTATGATAGCCATCCTAGCACGTGTGAAGTGGTATCTCATTTGTGGTCTTGATTTACATTTCTGTAGTGCCTGATGATATTGAGATCATTTGCTGTTCCTATTGGCTAAATATATCTTAAAAGAAATGTCTACTCAAATTCTACATTTTATCTTAAGTATTTTGTCATATTATTATTGCAGTGTATGATTTATTTATATTTTCTGGGTGTTAGACCCTTATCTGATCATGATTTACAAATTATTTTCCTATTTTATGTGTTGTCTCTACTTTTTGATGATTGTTTAATGTATAAAAGTTTGTTGTTGTTTTGTCTTAGGGACCAGTTCTCACTGCATAATCCAGGCTGGCCTCAAACTCCTAATGACACTTCTGCTTCAAGCACCCAAGTGCTGGCTTTTTTGTTGGTTTGTTGGTTTTGGTTTTTCTGAGACAGAGAGTCTTGCAATGTAGTTTAGGCTGGCCTTGGATTCATGTGTCCCAGGCTGGTCTCAAACTTCAGGTAATCCTTCTGCCTCAACTTCCCACGTGCTAGGATTTTCTTTTTTAAATCAAGTTCAGTTCCAATTTATATTTTCTTTGGTAGCTTATGGCTATTCCACTTTAAACTTTTTCTTTCCAAATCTTCCTTTCTACTATTTTGTGTTCACTATGAAACAGTATATGCAAAAAGCTATAGTTTACATAGGCCCCGTGCTCTGCTGTCCATAATCTATAATTTTTTTTTTTTTTTCCTGTTACACATTATTTACCTTGGCAGCATCCTTCAATCCCTAACTTCTTCAGGAAAGATCTTGTCAGACAGAGAGGAGAGGAAAGGGAGCCGTTGCTGATAGCCTGCTGTGCGACAAAGAACACTGGCTGTGTGTGGTTACAGGACGGCCTTCTGACACCGGAGGAGGTGGAGGCACTCGGCTGCAGCCTCGAGTTGTCCCCTGGAGCCCGCTCAGCTGAGCAGCACAGTGGCCTCCTGCCTGGGATTTGGGCAGGGCAGTGCTTGGAGGCCAGGGCAGACCTTTCTGTTTGTAGCTGCAAACTTAATCTCCTTGTATTAGCTCATTTCTGACCAAGTATATGCTATCAGGATTAGGAGAAAAGGAGTAAAGGTAGAGGAAAATTCAGTTTGCAGACTTCATCTCAAGAGATCCCAAGGTCTGCTGTGTGACAGTTCGTAGCCTGGAGTTTTAGGGCCCTTGGGAACTTGTGGATGAGTTGCTAGCCTTGGGCAGATGCCCAGAAACTGCATATAAAAATTTACTTGTTTATTTGAGGGCATTATAATTTTTGAAAGACTCTCAAAAGTGTTTGGAATCATTGCTACAGAGAGAGCCATCCAGACTTGTGGAAGGGAAAAAGCAGGTATGTTAGCAGCTTGGCTCTTCTTTTTTTTTTTTTTTTAACGGAACCAGGGATTGAACTCAGGCCCTTGCACTTGCCAGGGAAACACTTATTCTACTGAGCCATCTCCCTGGCCCTACAACTTGGCTCTTTCTTGGTTACATTTTGAGTATGTTCTGCTTTGGACTAAGCAAATATTTTTGTTTCAGATTATTTATACTATTTGGTTTAAGACTGGTTAAGTTTTTTTTTTTCCCCAAAATGATACTTTGAATGGTTGAAAGTTTTTGGTTAATGAGAAAACAGCGTCACCACTTTGCTTTTGGGTCAGGTGCATGCCAACGTTGCCAGGTGTTCTTCGTAAACTCTTCCAGGAGTTCTGATTTATTTTGGTAAAACATCAAAATGTAATGAGGACATTTCTCAAGGTTCTTTTCATTTCTTAATGGGCCTTTACTTCAGGTTCATGAAATCCAGGCTGACACCTTTCTGAGAACAGAACCTATGATTGGCACATAGTCAGCAAGTGCTGTACCACTGAGCTACAGCCTCAGCCCTAAGGTTATATTTGGTTGGGTTTGGGTTGCTTGTATTTTGGAGACAGGGTCTCACTGTGTTGTTCATGCTGGCCTGGAACTCTCAGTGATCCTCCTGCCTCAGCCTTTCAAGGGGTGGGATTGTAGGCTTGCGCCACCACAACCAACTAGTCTCAATTCCAAGAGGACTGAATTTTTAAGGCTCTTGGCAGACTTCTGTCTACTTTTTATTTTTATTAATATATTTCTAATACACAGTGATGGCACTCATGGTGAGGAGGTGGTAGGGGTGCATAGCAGGCCCGCACTCTTGTATACCTCTCTCCCTCCATCACGCTGCCCGCCTCTTCACGTCCTTCCCTTTGGCAAAGACCATTGTTTTTGTCATTGTGTTAGGTTGTAACAGAAAAAATCATAACAACAAGTAAATATATGTATTTATAAATATAAATAAACGTTTTACTTTCCTTTTCTTTAACTTACTTTTCCTTTGTTTAAGTTGTATTCCTGTACATAGATGTTTATGACTAGAATCAAATAATGGGGAAAAATACATATGTATGTATTTGGTACAGGGTTTCACTATGCAGCTCGCACCTGTAGCTGTCTCAGCCTCCCCAGCGCTGAGATTACAGGCACCATGCACAGTCTCAGTGGCCCACTCAGCTTGCCTGGGGTGGGACCATCTTAGCATGCAAAATGTTTTAAATAGCCCTCATGATCACATAGGTTTTGCAGCTAGTTTTTGTTCTTCTTTGGCCCTAGGGTGGTTATTAGTGAAAGTTAAGATTGCCTAACTTACAGTGTGGTGAGTAACACGTGTTGGTTGGTGTTTGTTGTTTTGCATGGAGATGTGGCTCCTGATGACACTGGGTATGATTAGGCGGCAGACCTCACTTTGTCCCATCCTGCTAGGCACATGCTCAGGTACTGAGGGAACACAGCAACACTTTCATTTAAATGCATGTATGAAAGCTTATAGTGAAATTTGAAAAAAAAAAACTTTGTCCAAATCTGAAAGTAACAGATATTCCTTGATTCCATTTCTTACAGAAAATGGATTAAGGGCTGAGGAGATGGCTCAGTGGAATAATGCTTCCCTGGCAAGTGCAAGGGCCTGAGTTCAATCCCCGGTTCTGCCAAAAGAAAAAGAATATGGATTAAATGAACTGCTTAAGCCGGGTGTGGTGGCGCATGCCTGTAATTCTAGCACTAGGGAGGCTGAGGCAGGAGGATTGTTGTGAGTTCAAAACCAGCCTGAGCTACAAAGTGAGCTTAAGGCTAGCCTGAACTGCATAGTGAGACCCTGTCTCAAAAAGACAAAAAGAAAAAGAAAAAGATTATAGCATCTGAGAATACTTGTGATAATACAACCCAGCAATGTATATCAACTGAAGATTTTGTTTGTTGTAAAGTTGACTTTTTGCAAGTTGATGCTGGTAGCTTTTCTAGTGTATTCTGAGTTGATAATGGTTTTGATTTTTTTTTTTTTTTTCAGAACTGGGGATTGAACTCAGGCCCTTGCACTTGCCAGGGAAGCATTATTCCACTGAGCCTTGCCTGGCCCCAGGACTTTATTTATCACTATTAAAATTCTGGATTTTTAAGGACGGTGAGATAGCTCAGCTGACATTTAGCACCTGCTTAGGCAAGCACAGGGACCATGTTTTGATCTCCAGCACCACATGCAGTTCCAGGCCTGCTGTCTCTAGGGCAGGTTGAACCCACGAAAGGCTGGGCATAGTGCTGCTTACCTGTAATCCCAGCATAGGGGAGGCTGAAAGTGGGAGGATCACAAGTCTGAGCTGCATAGTAAGACCCTGCAACAAACACATTAAAAAAAATCTGGAGTGCTCGCTTCGGCAGCACATATACTAAAATTGGAACGAAAAAAAATCTGGATTTTTAGACAGACTCCTGGACTGCTGCTTCAGAACCATTAGCCTGTGCAACTTTAGCACCACTATCATCCCTAGCAGCTTTTCTAGAGCTTCTGCCTTCACCATGAAGCTCTGTGAGTTTTCCCAATTTTCTTCTTCAGCAGAGTCATCATGAAGAGGGAAAAAAAGACCTGTAAGCCCTTTCTATGTCTTTCCCATTGCTGTCTGGAATCAATTTATTGACCACTTACTTGAGTCATTTGTCCACACCTTCTGGGTCACAGTTTCTATCTTCTCCTTCTGGGTTTGGAGGACCTGGTGATGCTGAGCCTATGGGGTCTTCTGTATCTGACTGTTGCATTTTTAGTAAAACCAACACAGAATAAATGAAGCAGATAACCACCAGTAGTCTTGAGGTCAACATTAGGTTTGATCATAATCTGCCATTTTTCAGCCATGAGACACATTTTGTCACAGATAAGCTCCATGCCATAGAAGTCAGCAGGCCGTGTTTGCCCCAAGCAGCTCTAGTAATCAGCTTGGATTTTCTTTTCTTCTCTTTCTTTTTTTCTTCATCTTTTTGAGGCAGTATCTATATAGTCCAGGCTTATTTGGGCTGTCCTTGTAACCCAGGGTGGTCTGCACAAGGTCCCAAGTTCAATCCCTGATACAAAAGAGAAAGAGAGAGGGAGATGGAGAAGGAGAGAATACACACAGACTGACCACTTTCTTCTTGGTTCCCCTCTTGCCTCCTGCTGTGGTACTTCCCAGACAGCCAAAAGGGTTTCAGTGTGAATTTTGATTCTGTAACTTTTCTTTTAGAGAACAAGTTCAAAGTCCGTGAGTTTGGGTTTTATCCATTTGAAAACTTTATCATTTTGTTACAAGAAGGTGACCTAAAAAAATGTAAATTTTCAGTCTTTAGTTTGTCCAGAGTTAATACTATGACAAAAACTACAAGCAGATCAAATTGAAAATTGATGTGTGTCTGTGTGCATTAATTTAACACTAGGACATTCTGAAGGGAGATGTGAATTCCATTAGCTTCAGGTAAAATTAGTTACTTCCTGAAAAGCTAGGGTTTTTTTTGTTTTTGTTTTTGTTTTTTATATATTTGGTCCAAAGTCTCACTACACAGCCTAGACTTATAGTGATCCTCCTGTTTTCTGTCTTCCCACTCTGACCCCTGACCACCTGGATGCATAGAGCCCTTATATGCCTAACTTACAGTAAGTACCTAATAAATATTGGACAACTGTGTGGCAAATATACTTTATGTAAACTATAAAACATGCAATTGTGAATTATTGCAACTACCACCACATGCAGTTTATAAGTCAGAGTAGAATTTACTAAGCTTTTCAGTTGCATGGCATTTTTTCTTACTTCTTGGGTTGTTTGCAAATTTGTACACTACTAAGGTACAGATGGTGAAGTTTAAGGACTGAAAATCCTAAAACAGGTTAAAAATGAACCCTAGTTGCTTATTCTATCATAAGCTGGTTAGGGCCAGGGATATAGCTCAGCAGCATAGTGCCTTCTTGACAAGTACCAGGCCTGAGGGGGCCTGGTACCATCTACCCCCCAAAAAAATATGTTTTGGTCACACATGCTGTTCTGTCATGGGACTTGTTTCATATAAAAGAGCAAGATCACAGTGGCCCGAACAATTCTTACTACACCTGATAAAATTATGTAGGCATTTAGTGTTTTAAATGCCTCACACCTCCATTGCATACTATAAGGTATACTGAAAGGATTCTTACTGAGGGTATTTTGTTTTGCTTTTCTGAGATAGACCCTTGCTATGTAGCCCAGGCTGGCCTTGAACTATCCTCTTGCTCAGCTCCCAAATACTGGGATTATAGAAGTGCATCACTATGCATGTTTTCTTACTGATATTTTTTATTCTGTTTTTGTTTTCAGGCAGGATCTCACTTTGTAGTTCAGGCTGGCCTTGAACTCACTATGTAGCCTAGACTGTCCTTGGGCTCTCAGTTATCCTCCTGCCTCAGCCTCCCAGATTACCAGTGTGTATCACAGCACACATACACAATTTACGTGTCCCTCCTCTGGGCCAGCTCCTGGGAAACAGCCTTTAGAGCCTACAGCCTCCTCCAGCTTCTGGACAGCCTCTGCATGGTGCATTCCTTAGGATGGTCCACCCTGTTGAGACCTCTGCTTCAGCACCACTGGCTGGCCATGCCAGGGAGGCTGGGGCTGTGGTCCAAAGGGCAGAGGGAACACAGGGAGCCCGATGTGGACTAAAGTCACCTTCCACCTTGAAAGGACCAATCCCAGGGGAATCTTTCTAGAATGTGCTTTTTCCTCAATGTTACTTGTTTCCTAAATGGACTAAAAATAAGTTTATAATCTTCAAAAATGCTTATTTTATTTATTTATTTATTTTTATTTATTTATTTTCTGGAACCGGGGATTGAATTTAGGCCCTTGTACTTGCCAGGCAAGCACTTACGCCTCTGAGCCATCTCCCCGGCCCAAAAGTGTTTCATTTTAACAGGGAAACAATTTTTGTTTGTTTTGTTTTTGGAGACAGGCTCCAAAGGCTGCTTCCAAGGAGCTGGCCTAGAGGAGTGACTTTTTTTTTCATGTATATATCTTTTACAGAGTCGTAACTGTGCAGCTCAGATTCATAGTGATCCCCCTGTTTTCGCCTCTGCACCACTGGGATTGCAGGCATGCACCACCATGCCTAGACTCAGTCACTAGCCCAACGCCCCTGGGGATGGGGCTGCTGTGGCATGCAGGATCAGGGGTGAAACCCTGGTCCTGCACTTACTAAAACAGGTACTTAGTCCACTGAGCTAGCTCACTGGTCCTAGAAGCTGTACTTAGTATCTATAATACATCATCGATCTTGAAGCTTCTGAATTTTCACATCCCAACATGCGCACCAGTTTTTTTGTCCCCAGTTAGTATATATTAATTACAGGATGACACTAAGGCATGATCCACTTTATTTTGGAATTTATATTATGATGTAGTAGAAAATGGCTTATAATAATAAATGAGGGGCCAGGGAGATGGCTCAGTAGAGTAAGCTCTTCCCTGGCAAGCGCAAGGGCCTGAATTCAATCCCTGGTTCCAAAAAAAAAAAAAAAAAAACCTCAATGGAGTTGACTCCTTGTAACTTGGGACTGACACATTACTGTCAGGTAATGGAAAACACAAGGCCCTAATATCCATAATACTGTTTTTTTTTTTTTTTTTTTTTTTTTTTTTTTTTTTTTTTTTTTTTTTTTTTTTTTTTTTTTTTTTTTTTTTTTTTTTTTGTTATTTTGTTTTGTCTTTTTGAGACAGGGTCTCACTATGCAGTTCAGGCTGGCTTGTAGCTCACGCTGGTCTCAAACACACACCAATCCTCCTGCCTCAGCCTCCCTAGTGCTAGGATTATAGGCCTGTGCCACCACGCCCGGCTTGGTTTATTTATTTGTTTATTTATTTATTTATTTGTATTTTAACTTGAAGAGTGAAAAATAGAAGCAAAAACAAAGAGAACAAATGAAATAAACAGGGTAACATACAACAATACATATGTTACAGATTTTCACAACATAGATGGCTAATTGTATATATATATATATATATTTTTTTTTTTTTAATAAAACAATCCAACACAGATCAGCAGTCCACAGTAGAAGTGGGTTATCCACAGAATTTGCTGACTTGAGCCATTCACAGCTCATTATATTAATGACTTTACTTTATATAAAAGTATATTTTTATACTTTGTATCAGATAAGGTCAGTCAGGTACCCTCAGGGTTTATCCTGTAACCCCGTACTGCTCTTTGTAGATCCCTTGTCAGTGTCAGCCTTGTGGATGAGTCACGGCCACTGCTTGACCAATTTGCTCTCTGTGGAAGCCTGAGAGAAAGTTTTCTCTCCATGTGGCTCTCCTTAGGCACACCATATATACATCATCGATCGCATTCCTCTGTGGCCCCATAATCTCCTTGATCAGAAAATTTGGGGCACTACTGAGTTCCATGATGTTACAGTACAGGTTCTCCTATGCTGTGAGTTTTCATTGACCTTGAAAGGCTAGGGCCAAAATGTTGGCTGACCTTGCAGCTTTTCTTTTTCTTCAATTTTTAATCTGCAAACTTAGGTTGTTAACCCTCCAGAAGAGAGGTTTATTATTACCCTACAACATATGCAGTTCAGTTTACCCACACTATCAGTCTAAATATCAGACATCATAGGCATAACATGGAACATGTATTTTCCATCAATTATTGAGATACTAAACTCTAAGTCTGTGTAGAATACGAAGAAGAAAAATAATTTAAAAAATAGGAATGAACACTTACATATATTTATATAGATATTTAGAAATCCATCCATATACAGCACAGTAGCATTGGAGCATGACTGTCTTGTGACAATTTTTTGTTTTTTCGTTTACTACCCTTTAAAAAAGGGCAGTGTAGTAATAGCTGGTATGTCATGACAAGATATACATATTTAGAAGACCAGAATGACAGGCCTTTGGAGTGTGGCCCTTCTATTACACTTTGTTAAATTCAGTGTAGTTGCTTGGTTCACAGGTATCAGTATATACAGTTAGTCGGGGTGAGAATCTTATCACTTAACTGCTAGTTTCAAAAATCTCCTGATGTTTCTCAGTATCACTGTCTTACCCATCTAGTGTGTATAAGTGAATGGTCTTGCCTCTGTCATGTTTCTCAACGTTTCTCCTTGCCCTCTCCTCATTTTCCAATCCTCAAGGTTTCACTTTCCTTTTAATTGTGTTATATTTTTCTATTTGCAATTCTTCTTTTGCGTTATACTAGGGAGACTATACAATATTTGCATATGTGGGTCTGGTTTATTTTGCTTAAAGTATTTCTTCAAATGGCATCCACTTAAATATGAAGGCTTCGAGTTTATCATTCTTTACAGTTGAGTAATACTCCATTGTATAAAAATACCACATCTTTTTCAACTATTCCTCATGTGATGGGCATCTTGGTTGTTTCCAATATTTCGCTATCACAAATTGTGCTACTGTAAACATGGGTACACATATATCCCTATGATATGATGTTTTCAGTTCCTCTGGGAAAATTCCCAGTAGGGGTATAGCTGGCTTGAATGGGATTTCCAGTCCTAGTTTCTTAAGGAGTCTCCACACTGATTTCCATAATGGTTGCACCAGTCTACATTCCCACCAACAGCGGAGAAGGGTTCCCTTTTCCCCACAACCTCTCCAACATTTGTTGTTGGTTGATTTGTTTATGATAGCCATTCTTTCTGGGGTGAGATGGTATCTCAGTGCTGTTTTAATTTGCATTTCACGGATGACTAGTGATGTGGAGCATTTTTTCATATATTTATTTGCTTTAATTTTGTCCTCTGAGAAGTGTGTGTTCATCTTGGATGCCCATTTCTGGATTGGGTCTTTAAATTTAGGGGCCCTGATATTTTTTAGTTCTTTATAAATTCTAGAGAGCAAACCCTTGTCTGAGTGCTTATGAGTTAGGATTTTTTCAAAATTTGTGGGTTGTCTTTTCACTTTGATGGTAATTTCTTTTGATGTGCAAAAACTTCTCAATGACAGGCGGTCCCAGTTGTTAATTCTTTCAAGTGTTTCCCGTGCAGATACTTGTTTGCTCATGAACTCTTTGCCTACCCCTATGTCTTCAAGAGTTTTTCCATTTTAATATTAAGATCTTTGACTCTAGCTTGCTGCATGGTGATAGATCTGGGTCAAGTTTTAGTTTTCGACATGTGGAGAGCCAATTTTTCCAGCACCCTGTTTTGGTTTTTGTAAAGTCATTTTATTGTCTTCTTAAGAGATATTTAAATTATCTGGAAAGAAAAAAAAAGATCATCAAAAAACTCTCTCTCACACAGACACACACATCCCACCTAAAATATGGTAAACAAACGCCGGGCGTGGTGGCGCATGCCTGTAATCCCAGCACTCGGGAGGCTGAGGCAGGAGGATTGTTGTGAGTTCGAGACCAGCCTGAGCTACAAAGTGAGCTTAAGGCCAGCCTGAACTGCATAGTGAGACCCTGTCTCAAAAAGACAAAAAAAAAAAATAAATAAATAAAAATAAAATATGGTAAACAGTGTCCAAATCAATCAAGAAACTAAAATGTGGGTGAGATGCCCAGGGGAGCTTGTGAGCCCTTAGGCCAAGCTTGCACTGTAATGGGTGACTTCTTGATGATTCTGTGAGTGTTTCTGATGTGAGTAGGCTTGAGATGTTGTTTTCAGGTTCTTGTGGTAATACATCTATGCACTCACTTATCAGACAAAATAGAGCAAAATTCCTTAAGTTTTTAAAATGATAATCTTACTTATTATTATCATCTACTTTATTAAAGAATTCTGGGCCAGGGAGATGGCTCAGTGGAATAAGCACTTCCTTAGCAAGCACAAGGGCCTGAGTTCAATCCCTGGTTCCACAAAAAAAAAAATCAGAATGCCTTTGTGAATTCAGCTGTTTGTTTGTTTGTTAATGTATCTAGTATAGGGTCTACAGGGTCTCACTACACAGATTGGATTGGTAGCGATGTTCCTGTTTTCATCCCCCCAAGCACTGGGATTACAGGCATGCTCACCACCATGCTTAGTCTCAGTTGATATCTCAGCATGTCCCGGGGGTGGGGCCTGCAGGGAATTGAACCTTGGTTCTTTTTTTTTTTTTTTTTTTTTTGTCTTTTTGAGACAGGGTCTCACTATGCAGTTCAGGCTGGCCTTAAGCTCACTTTGTAGCTCAGGTTGGTCTCGAACTCACAACAATCCTCCTGCCTTAGCCTCCCAAGTGCTGGGATTACAGGCATGCGCCACCATGCCCGGCTTGAACCTTGGTTCTTGCACTTACCTAAGCAGGTGTTGTAGTCTGCTGAGCTATATGGCTAGCCCTACAGCTTTTTATATTTCTGATTTTGAACCTTTCCTGTAGTGATTCTGCTGAGACCAAGACATCAGCATATGTTCTAGGAATTCACACACACACACACACACACAGGACTCTACTGGCTGCTCTGTGTGGTAGCACTACCTCTCCCACGTCTCTGGCTGGAATTTCTTTCTCAAGTTGTATTGCTGGAAGGTAGTGCTGCTTTTTTTTGTTTTGTTTTGTTTTTTGGTACTGGGGATCAAACTCAGGACCTTGCACTCACCAGGCAGGCCCTTAAGCCAGTGAGCTATTTCCCCAGCCCCTCAGCTGCTTTTATCATTGTTCAGTGACCCAGGTTGATGGAACTTGTGTAGTGTGGGACAGGAGCAGCAGGGCAGAAGTCCGCATGAAGCTTCTGGGTGACTGGCTGCAGCCAATAGTGCAGGTCCTGTGATTTTAGGGAGTTGGAAAGCAAGGAGCTACCTGTGCCAGGGCCAGCTAGATAATGTGTCTGTCCCCATCATCTTTCTGAGTGTCAGACTTTTCTCTGCCCTCCCTTAAAGGCAAAACACACTGGCTTCCATCTGGAGATGAGGCGCTTAAGCCTGGGACCCAGGTTATGCTGAAGGGCAGTGCCCAAGAGCACCTTAGGAGGGGATGATTCTCTTCCTGCTCCAGACACTTGTCAGAGAAGCTGACAGTGACCCACTCTGCCTCCATCATAATAAATAGTACAATAGCAAGTAGGGACCACCTAATAACAACAAATACTGATTTGAAGTTTGGGGGCAGGAAGAGGACACAACGGTCTATAACCAATTGTGAAGCCCTCAAGGGAGCAGCTGTGCTGGCCCTGCGGTCGGGCTGTGCTCGCCTCCTCTTCCTCTAAAACAAAGGCATGTTTTTACTGCAGTGCTATGTATGCCTCTCCAGAAGCCTTGCAACCTGCACAGTGGAGCCATGATTTCCTCTTTTATAAAATACAAAAAGCATACACATATCTACTTAGGTGTCCAAGGAAACACAGTGGTCCCTACCACCACTCCTTTCTGAAATGCCACTAAAGTGAAGAGAATGACTTTAAACAAGAAATAAACCCCGCAATCAAAGAAAGAAAGAGAAAATAGAAGAAATGACAGTAGTAAAGAGAGTAGAAAGATCTCTGAGCCATGCATAGTCATTATAATCTAAGCAATTGGCACTAGTTTTTAAAAAGTTTGATACAACTGTGTTGGGAGGGGAAGGGAAGAGTGGGAGCTAATCTGTAGGTCCGCCATGCTATGAACCCAGACATGGCACCAGGTATTGGAGGCAAGTGCCGGGTGCAGAAACAGGTATGCATAGGAAGGGAGAGTGATTACAGAGGGAAAATAGCTAAAAGAGCATCGCTGTCTGGAGAGAGGGCCTCAGTGGAAGTAGGCCCCAAGGATCTGACTTGTAAAACTTGGGGTGCCTATTTTTTCTTCTGTATTTTAAGGAGGGGTCTACAGGGTGTTCAGGGTCTCACTGCACAGATCGAACTCGTAGTGATTCTCTTGTTTACAGCTTCCCAAGAGCTGGGATTACAGTCGCATGCCACCACACTGAGTCTCAATTGCTGTCTCAGTGTGCCCTGGGGACGGGACCAGCATGGCGGGCCCAGGGATCCAACACCTGACCCCTGTGCCTGCTTGCAGGGGCTTTAATCCACTGAGCTATTTGGCTGGCCTTGGGGTGCTTTTTGTAATAGCTAATTTACAAAAGGGTTTATTTTTATTTTTTTATTTTTTATTTTTTTGTCTTTTTGAGACAGGGTCTCACTATGCAGTTCAGGCTGGCCTTGAGCTCACTTTGTAGCTCAGGCTGGTCTCGAACTCAGAATAATCCTCCTGCCTCAGCCTCCCGAGTGCTGGGATTACAGGCATGCGCCACCACGCCCGGCTCTCTACAAAAGGGTTTAAAAATCCCAAGTTTTATAGTGAGTATTAAATAGAAATATGAGTAATAAAAGATTTCACAGGGGCCAGCGGTATAGCTCAGTGGACTAAGCACTTGCTTAGGTAAACACAGGGACCACGGTGTACCAGCCCTGCCAGCAGGTGCCTGCAACCCAGGCACCGTAATGTGCGCCTGTAAAACCACAACGCACTGGAGGCAGGAAAAAAAAAAAAAAAAAAAAAGATTTCACAGTTCCGGACACTCAGCAGGCATTCAGTAAATACCAGTTCCCTTCCTAGTGTCTCCAGGTAGGGTCTGTGGAGCCATGGTGTTCGAGTTGGAGTTGGCCCAGCAGCAAGCAAGGTGTGTTGCAAAGCAGTGTGTGCCCTTCCAATCTTTCTTTTTTTAATGGATGGCTTTATTTTTCTTGGAACAGCATCAGTGTGATGGTTATTGTTTCTCAGAATTTAGCCTTCTGTGCAACTGACATGTGAAAAATCGTCCAGTTATTGAGTGGATCCAGTGATGCGCATACAACAAATGTAAAAGTACTTGACAACTTTGAAGTTACTTTAATAAATGTGAAAACAACCCTCTCCCATCCTCGGCTTACAGATTAGCTCAGGCCAAACCATCTGTGTCCTTGTCTGTGTTAGGCCACGTCCATGGGCTCTTGCTGTGGCAGCTGTGGCCACCATGCTGAAAGCAGGGCTGGCTGGGCGAAGCTGTGAGTGAGTGTCTCAGGACACTTCACGCAGCCACACTAGAAATGTCTTGTGGATTTGGTCAACTCAGTGTGGCACGTAGGGTGTGAATGCCGTACAGTGCCAGATATTTACTTCTTCATCAGAAATAGAGTGTGTGGTGCCACTGTGTCTTTTTTTTTTTCTTCCAGTAGAGGGATCAAACTCAGGACCTTGTGCTTGCCCGGCAGGCACTTATGTACCACTGTGTCTTGAGCCATCCCAAAGGGTGTCTTGTAGCACTTGCTCTCATAGGCTTTTCATCATAATAGAAAATGCTTATAAGTTGTTGTAAGCCAGGAAAGTAAGAACCCAGCCACACTCCGAGTCAGTGGTGCAGCGTGGGTGCTTGGGGTTATCTCCATGCTCACTGTGCCCCAGGGCAGATGCACGCTGTAAGAAGGCAGTGGCCTGTCTGACTTCTTCCTCTTGCTTTCTTTTTGTAGATAAAGTCCCTTGCAGATCTCTGAAGAAATCCCCAGTGCTCTACTCTTGCCATAGTACCAGACCTTTCTGACTTACGCTGTGGTGCTGTGACACTGGAAGAATTGCATACAGGTCCCAGGCACATCTCTGTCACTTGAGCAATTCTCTGTGGATGGAAAAAGATTTGAGTTTTATTACTTTGTTTGAAATCTATTGCTCTAGTCTGAACTGCTTAACAGATTGGGCCACTTACCAATGAGCCACCCAGCCAGTTCTGGTCCGGAACTGGTTGAAAACTGCACTGTGCATGTAGCAGGGATGGCACAAGAAGAAAACCGTCGTGGTCAAGTGCCATCCACCTTTTACCATGGTGCCAACCAAGAGCTTGACCTGTCCACCAAGGTGTATAAAAGGGAGTCTGGAAGTCCCTATTCTGTGCTGGTAGACACCAAGGTGAGCAAGCCACATCTCCATGAGACAGAGGAGCAGCCGTATTTCAGGGAGGCAAGAGCAGCGTCTGACGTGCACGCTGTCAAGGAAGACCGGGAGAATTCCGATGAAACGGAGGAGGAGGAGGAGGAAGTCTCTTACAAAAGGGAGCAGATCATAGTGGAGGTAAACCTTAATAATCAAACATTAAATGTATCTAAAGGGGAAAAGGGTGTCTCTTCTCAGTCCAAAGAGACTCCTGTTCTTAAAACGAGCAGTGAGGAGGAAGAGGAAGAGAGTGAGGAGGAGGCAACAGATGACAGCAATGATTACGGAGAGAACGAAAGGCAGAAGAAAAAGGAGAAGATAGTGGAAAAAGTCAGCATTACCCAAAGGCGAACGCGGAGAGCAGCCTCTGTCGCTGCAGCTGCCACTGCCCCTTCTCCCAGAACCACGAGAGGAGGGCGTAGGAAGAGTGTAGAGCCACCTAAGCGTAAGAAGCGGGCAGCCAAAGAGCCCAAGGCGCCAGCCCAGAAAGCTAAGTGTGAAGAGAAAGAGACTCTGACCTGTGAGAAGTGCCCCAGGGTGTTTAATACTCGCTGGTACCTGGAGAAGCACATGAACGTTACTCACAGGCGCATGCAGATCTGTGATAAGTGTGGCAAGAAGTTTGTCCTGGAAAGTGAGCTGTCCCTTCACCAGCAAACAGACTGTGAAAAAAACATTCAGGTAGGTCTCATCACCGAGAGGGCAAACTTCCCAGGATACAACCTAGCTTTGAGATTCATCTGGTTCTGCCCGAGAGAATAAGTACACTAGAGGCTGAAGGGACAGAGTTCACCAGTTTGTCATTTTAGAAGCTCCTGCCTGGGTCTTTCCAGAACCAAGGCTTACCCTGGTATTTGCAGAGCATTAACATACAGTAACTGATGCTGGACTAGTGGGAGCCTGGGCAACTGGAAGGGGGATCTGGTAGAAACGATTGACCAGGACGTGCAGTCAGCAGCGACTTTGCAGAGATTTGCTGCTGTAAGACACATGATAGAATTCATTCTGGCATCTTCTGGTGAGGTGGGAGACCCTGAGTGAAAGGCAGTAGAGAAGGCTCCTTTCTATTTAAAAAGATGCCAGAGTCTAGTGCAGCTGCTGGGGACAAAGCCAGAAGGAGCCAGGCCGGTGGAAATGGAAGACCTACAGGAGTGAGTGTGCTTTTACCGGTGGAGCGCTGACTACACTAAATTGTCAAGAGGCTGAGCCCAAGGCAGTATGCACACGGTAATCCTAACGGAGGCCAAGCTGAGTGAGATGTTGCCATCTGGCAGTAGGGCTACCTGTGCTCCCTGAAGTGTTGTTAAGGTAACAGAGCAAGGTGTTCAGCCAGGCCGCAGTGCTGAGGCCTGCCCTGGGATAGGGCTGGAGGTGCTGAGCCCACGCAGCTTGGGTTGTGTGTGTGTTGGCCTAGGAATGGTGTTCACAAAAGGTAAGTGTTGACACTTCCTAAGATATGTACATAGAAGTGTTTTGTTCCACTTTGTACCACACTTAACTTCTTAAAGGGCAAATTGTCTTTCTTTTGTTATTTGGAGTGTTGCTAATATTGGTGGTTACTTTTATTTTTTTGCTTTTCTTCTTTTGCTTTTAATCATCTAATGAGATCATTGCCTTGCTTTGAAGAGATACTTTTTTTTAATATGAATTACCTTTGTTAAAAACCTACTTCACCAGCCAAGGAGATAGCTCAGCAGCATAAACACCCACCTGGCACGCACAAAGTCCTGAGCTCGATCCCTGGTATCACAAAAATAAAACCCACTGCTGCCCAGCATAGTGGCCAGGCTGGGCTACATAAGTGAATTTAAGACTAGCCCGTCGCAACAAAACAAAAGCGTACTGCCTAGACTTAACTGCTGTGACTGGAGCCGGGCACTGAGTGAGGAGATGGGTGGGCGTCCTGGCACCCTTCCTTCCCTGCCAGTGCGCCCAGCTGGGGATGGTTGGCTGCAGGCACTCAGGTGAGGAGGCAGGTGGGGACTCACTTGATTCAGTACTCACCAGGAGCTGCTGAATATATATATATATATATAGTGTTTTTTAAACTTACTAAATTACAAAAAAACAGGCCAGGGAGATGGCTCAGTGGAATAAGTGCTTCCGTGGCAAGTGCAAGACCCTGAGTTTCAATCCCAGTTCCACCCCCCAAAAAAAAATTTAAAAAAAAATTTAACATTCTTTTTTTGACCTGTGCACCATTTCTCCCCATGTATAAAATTGTGTTAATGTTTTGTGGTTTTGTCAAGTAGACTGTCACATTCCTAAACAATGCTGGGCCTTGTACACGTGCAGCCCACACACCTGCAGCATGGTGTGGAGGCACAGTGGGCTCTAGGTCCGTCTCAAGAGCCACACCAGGCCATCCAGCTGAGGCCTGGCACTCTCCTCAGAGCTCCTGCTCCACAAGGATGGCACGGTCTATAGATCTGGAGTCACAGAGCATGTTGACTGCATTCCTCACCCATCAGAGTCTGACGGTTACCAATAATTTTGGGGTATTGTTTTATTTGAACCAGAAATACTGTATTTTGGTACACTTCCTGCCTGACTTTCCAGGTGATGGGTGATGTGTAGTGGCAGGGATTGGCAGTATGACCTGCCATGCTGCAGGCGTGTGCGGGGAAAGAAGGGGGAGCTGACCGCTCAGCGGCCGTGTTACCTTCTGTCAGAGGAGAGTGTGTAGTGAATGAGTAGATGACATTTGAGAGAATATAAAATCTCAATTGTGTGTTAATGAAGGCTGCAAATGTTTTTTCTAAGGTGTAAAAACATTTTTTATACTTCTGCAGATCTGTGGGTGTTGCTGTATGTTGTTCTATCTTGCCTTTGTGTATGTCATTTAAAATTAGCTTGTGTTCTCTGGTAAACACTTACTAATTGCAAGGTGACCCTCATGCAGAGACTGCACTTCATAATCCGTATATTAGATGAACTTGAAGAGCTTTTTCCATAGGAACAATACTAATGTGCTGTTAGCAGTCAATTCTTTGATGTGAGTGGGGCTCTTCACCTCTTCTTGGCTTAGTTTTTGCCACTGTTTTTATACCCCAAAGGGTCTCTGAAAGATGCATCTTGGAACATAGAACACACACATGTTGGTGCTGGATCTGGATTCCTTGGAAGAATGGCATTGTGCAGATTCCAGCCCTGTGCCATGAATCTAAAGTCCATTTCATTTGCCAGACCAGGATGGATTTCTGCAAGCCCCAGTAAATAAAGATTATTTCTGTTTATCCTGCTCAGTGTGTTTCCTGCAACAAATCATTCAAGAAACTCTGGTCCCTGCATGAACATATCAAGATTGTACATGGATATGCAGAAAAGAAATTTGCCTGTGAAATTTGTGAGAAGAAATTCTATACCATGGCTCACGTGCGGAAACATATGGTTGGTAAGTTTTTCCTGCTTCTTTTCTCTCACACCTGTAATTTCCCTGTTCTTCAGGGTATCTTGTGTTCTAGAGAAAGCAGGACATGAGAAGCTGCTGTATTTTAGTCACTTTTGACATGTCAAGATGAACTGTAGCGTGTTCTCGGAATGCGCTGGATGGTCTGGACTCCACACAAATTTCTTCCCAGCATGGTTACTGATTCTCCTCTGCAGTCTCTCAATATTAGAGCATGACCGCCTTAGAGCCTGACATCTGTCTGTTCTAGTGTGGACTTTCTGGTGGAACTGTTTTGAGTGTAAGTGCATTCTGTGTTGCAGCACACACAAAAGACATGCCGTTCACATGTGAGACCTGCGGGAAGTCATTCAAGCGCAGCATGTCACTCAAGGTGCACTCCCTGCAGCACTCTGGAGAGAAGCCCTTCAGGTGTGAGGTAAGGAACGCGCCCCGCACTGCCAGGCCAAGCTGCAGCTGCCCGGAAGAAGGCCACAGCTTTCAAGGCAGCACCCTGTGCATGGCGTGTGGTCTCACTGGGAGGATCAGTGTCCCATCTAATTCACGGCCAGCTCTCCCAGGGTAGCGGCAGTGCCATGTACTGATGAGCTTTTCTGTCTTGGTGACTTGGAGAAGTTGACTGTGCTCCAGTAAGATTTGTGAGAAGAAATTCTATACCCTTTGGGGGCATGAAAACAGTGATAGTTACAGGGAAATTTCCCTTTTGCTCACAGCTCGGCTGCAGAAACAGTGAAAGTGGCAGCTGGTGCAGCAGCTCGGTTTGGGGTTCCAGATAGGCTCCCGCAGAGACGGTGCCAGGGCGGGCAGCGAGGCTTGGTGCTTGCGTCCAGCCCTTGCCCCTGTGTCCCTGCAGAACTGTGATGAGCGGTTCCAGTACAAGTACCAGCTGCGCTCCCACATGAGCATCCACATCGGGCACAAGCAGTTCATGTGCCAGTGGTGCGGCAAGGACTTCAACATGAAGCAGTACTTCGACGAGCACATGAAGACGCACACCGGTGAGGACATCCTCAGTGGTGCTGGGCTCTGTCTTTTAAAACTCTAAACCTCCAGGCTAGGCGTGGTCCTGTGCACCTGTAATCCCAGCACTTGGGAGGCAGAGGCAGGAGGATCCTTGTGAGCTCAAGACCAGCCTGAGCTACAAAGTGAGCTTAATGAAGGTCAGCCTGAACTACATAGTAATACCCTATCTCAAAAAGACAATCAAAAAAAAAAAACCTCTAAACCCCAAATTGGCATCTCACTGAAAATTCCACTTAACCTTATACAAGGCCCAGTGACATAGCTCAGTGGCACAAGTGCCTGCCTGGCAAGTGCAGGGCCTTGAGTTCCAAAAACAACAACAACAACAAAAAACAGAAAAATATTTGAAAGAAGAGAAATTTATAATTCTAAATCGACTTTCCTGCCTCTGTTTTAGATAGGGTTATTTGTGAATGTGTTCTGGTTATGATGTCTTTAATGGTGTGGGTTTTTCCTAGGTCTAGGAACTCCTGAAATCTTGTTTTATACATATATATATATATATATATATATATATATATATATATATATATATTATATGTATGTATGTATATGCATTCAGTACTTTTCCAGGGGTTCTGGTCCTTTAAAAGATGGAGGACACTATTTTAAATAGAATGCTGTCGATATGCTTAAAGGGATTTTGCTGACATGATGGCACACACCTGTTTTCCCAGCACTTAGGAGGATTAGGCAGGAGTATCACCACAAGTTTGGGACCATCCTGGCCTACACAGTGAGTTCAAGCCAGGCTCAATTACATAGTGAGATCCTGTCTCAAAATAAAGTTGGTTTTTATTGGGTTTGATTTACTAAAATCCACAGCTTTTAGGAATAATACATCGCAAGAGTTTACATAAACGTTAACCGGGTGTTTTCAGGGGTGGAACAGCTCTGCTAGAAACTGTCATGGTCCACAGCCTGCATTAGATGTGCTGGCATTGGCCATCCTTGTCCAAAGTGAACTGCATGAACCATTGTTAGGTCTCCATGTCAGACCTCATCATAGTACTGCAGCTGTGCAGAGTGGCAGAGCTAGCAGAAAGGGTAAGGGCTGGTGAGATCGCTCAGCAGATTAAGTGCCTACTTAGGCAAGTGCAGGGGCCAGGCACCACAGGCCACACCAGCCCCACCCCCTGGCATGCTGAACCAGCCACTGAGACTAGGCATGGTGGCACACACCTGTAATCCCAGCACTGGGGAAGCTGAAAACAGGAGAATCACTGAGTCTGAGCTGCATAGTGAGACCCTGTACCAGATAGATAGATAAATAGATAGATAGATAGATAGATAGATAGATAGATAGATAGATAGATAGATAGATAGATAGATAGATAGATAAATAGATAGCGTAGGGGTCACCTCAATTTCCCACTGTGCTCCTTACTCAGCTAGTGGTGAGCAGTTTTCCCCCATGGCTGCATCTCTTTAGCTCCATTGCCTGCGTGGTAGCTTCCTGGCCTGCCCAGAGCTGGGTGCAAAGCCATGGGGGTTCTGGTTAGCTGTGTTAGGCCTCAAAAGGAAGTAATGGCTCTGGACACCCGACTCAAAGAAGGAGCTGGCAGAGTACCTAACAGAGTCTCCTCTCACAGCCTAGCAGCCCATGGCTTCTTATTCTAATGTAGTCTCTAGGAGGACTGTGTTTTTATTGTTATTACTTGGCAGGAGACTGTGGAACTAGATAGAATGTAAGTTGTTTTCTTTTTCCAGTACAGGAGATTGAACTCAGGATATTGTGATTGCCAGGCAGGTGCTTATCCTACTGAGGTATCTTCCCAGCCCCTAGTTGTTTTCTTTTTTTTAAAGTGCAGGTGTTGTATTCATATGCAGGGTTTGGCACACAGGTGTTAAAAATGAGCACTTCAGGCTGGTGAGGAGTGGCCAGCACCCCAGCCACCTCTACACCCGCATCTTGCCCATCTTCTTGTACATCTTTTTTTCCTCTGGCCTCCCTCCCTCCTCTCCTTCTGCATTTCTTCTTTTTTTTTTCTTTTTTTTCTTTTTTTTTTTTTTTTGTGGAGCCAGGGATTGAACTCACTCTTGCATTTGCCAGGGAAGCGCTTACGTGCTTATTCTCCTGAGCTATCTCCCCGCCTTGCATTTCTTTCTTACCCTTTGTCTTTGTCTTTTTCTTTTGAATCCTTATTTATTCATAATATGAAACCAACATACGTATTTTGTGATTTTATTGAGTAAAATTTCATTAAATATTTTTGATTGCCTAAGTGAGCTAGACATTTCCTGTTTCTCCTAGCAGAATATGATTCACGATTCACTTACACTTTTTTTCTCACTAAAAAAGTAAAACAGCAGACTATGGTGCTGCACACCTGTGATCCCAGTACCCAGGATGCTGAGGTGGGAGGATCCCTGCAAGTTCAAGACCAGCCTGGGCTGCATAGTGATTTTAAGGCCAGCCTGACCTACATGGCAAGACATCTAAAAAAAACAAAAAGAACTCCCCCCCCCAAAAAAAAAAAGAAAGAAAGAGGCCCAGCGAGATAGCTCATTGCACCAAATACCTACTTAGGCAAGCACAGGGACCAGGATTCGATCTGTGCGCCACATGCAGCACTGGCCCCAGCCCTGGGCACCCTGAGCTGGCTGTGGAGACGAGGCGTGGTGATGCACACCTATAATCCCAGTGCTGGGGAGGCTGAAAACCAGAGGCTCACTAGAAGTCTGATCTCTGTAGTGAGACCCTGTAGACTCTCTCTGAGCTGCTCCCCGGGCAGGGCTGCCACGCGAGGCAGTGCAGTGGGGCACGAGAGCTGAGTGAGGACAGGGAGCAGAGTTGGGACGCTCACTGGGAAGAGGGGTGAGAGTGACCAGGAGCCCAGCAGAATTGGTGAGCAGCAGCCAGATCACCAAGAACCCCTGAAGCTGTGTAACATATTTTGGACTTGAAGAGTGATGGGGAAGAAACTGTTATACAGTGTGTGGCACAACACTTTTTTGTTCTCCAGTGGTGTAATTGAGCACGAAGCCCTCCCACTGAGCTTCAACCTTTTTATTTTTTATTTTGAGACAAGTTCTCACTAAGTCTAAGTTGCTGAGTTACCCAGGCTGGGCTGCTCCCGCCTCAGCCTCCCACAGTGTTGAAATTGCAGCTGTGTGCCACTGGCTGCAGTGCACAGAGCAGACTAAGGGGAGGAGTGAACAGAGCGGGTGAAGCCATCCCAGTGGATGGTGTGGGCTTGTGGCGGGCAGCTGTGAGGGCAGCAGAGGGCGGACTGGCAGCTACAGACCAGGTAGGGCCCGTCAGCCCAGGGACTGACCAGCTGCTGCGGATGTGGGCAGTAAGAGCCATGGCCTGGCGTCGGCCTCGGGCAGTTTGCCCTTTTCAAAGTTGGAAGAGGGCCTGGGAGATGGCTCAGTAGAATAAGCACTTCCCTGGCAAGTGCAAGGGCCTGAGTTCAATCCCCGGTTCTGCAAAACAAAACAAACAAAAAGAAAGTACCAACATTAGCCCAGCGTGGTGGTGCATGCTTGTAATCCCAGCACTAGGGAGGCTGAGGAAGGAGGGTTGTTATGAGTTCGAGACCAGCCTGAGCTACAAAGTGAGCTTAAGGCCAGCCTGAACTGTATAGTGAGACCCTGTCTCAAAAAGACAAAAAAAAA
>PVKA01008048.1:24210-49209 GCA_004027165.1 Ctenomys sociabilis | reverse complement strand
GTCTGTGCTGCACAGCCAGGGTGCACACGTCCAGGCTGAAACTTTCCTTTCTGTAACAGTGTGGATGGCAGCCAGCCGCAGTCCTGTGCCCTGCTATCTTCCCTGCAGTGTCTTCCCTTCCAGTCACCATACTGCCCTCACCCAGAGGCCAGCTTTACCGGTTAGGCAGACCTCCATACCTGGTCATCTCTGTGCCTTTCTCGTCCCCTGGATGAACTTAGCCACCCATTTCCCAGCTCTTCCTTCAGGTGGACACTGCACAGGTTTATTCTTCCTTGGTTGAGCCTCATTATAATCTTACCTCTGGGGTCAGAGGATCCTCAGCATCACCAGGAGCTGAAGCCCAGTGGATAATGAGGGTTAGTGGTGGGCAGGGTGGTGTGTTGATGCCTGTGAGGGGATTTGGCAGCACGGCAAGGGAACGAAAGGTGATTCAGCAGTAATGGAAACCAGCGTTAATCAGAAGCATGGGTTTGTGGGAGGGACGCTAGGTCTATTGTTCAGGGACATTCTGTGGCCGGTCACTTGGAGCCTGGGAGGCTGAATGAGAGCTGCTGAGAGAGGTCCGGATGTGAGCAGGGGTTAAGGGCTTGTTACTGACTGCTCAGCGTGTGAGTGCACTTGCCCTTAGAACTCCGGCAGCCAAGTGGGAATATTTGCCCAGACTAGACCAGAAATTTGAAGGCTGAGGCTGCTGAGTAAGGAGTGTGAACTGAGGAGTGTCATGGGTCAGGGCCCTGGGTCACTTAATTGGTTATCAAATAGGGATGCTTTTAACACACTTTATTGTACAAGTTGTGTTGCATTAGAAAATACAGATTAGCACTAAAAATAAAAGTTGAGTCAGGCATGGTGGCATACCCCTATAATCCCAGCACTGGGGAGCCTGAGGCAGGAGGATCACTACAGTCTGAGCTTGTAGGGAGACTCTGTACCAAATAAATAAATACATACATACATACATACATACATACATAAAATAGATTTTTCTTTTTGTCTTTTTGAGACAGGGTCTCACTATGCAGCTCAGGCTGGCCTTAAGCTGACTTTGTAGCTCAGGCTGGTCTCGAACTAACAATCCTCCTGCCTCAGCCTCCCAAGTACTGGGATTACAGCTATAGATGTGGTTTTTAAAAAGCAAAATAAGCTGGGCATGGTGGCACATGCCTGTAATCCCAGCACTCAGGAGGCTGAGGCAGGAGGATTGTTGTGTGTTCGAGACCAGCCTGAGCAACAAAGTGAGCTTAAGGCCAGCCTGAACTGCATAGTGAGACCCTGTCTCAAAAAGACAAAAAAAAAAAAAGCAAAATAAAATACATAAGGTAAAAATATCCCATAATCCCATTACTAGGGATAGTCATTGGTGAGCCAGCCAGTTAGCTCAACAGAGTAAATCACCTGCTTAGGCAGAGCGCAGGGGTGGGAGTTCAATCCCAGGCACCACAGCGTGTGCTGGCCCTGCCCCAGGGTGCGCTGAGAAGGCACTGAGACGGCATGGTGGCACATGCCTGTAATCCTAGCGCTTGGGAGACTGAAAACAGGAGGATCACTATGAGTTTGATCTATAGAGTGAGACCCTGTAGACCCTGCACTAAATACATTAAAAAAAAAGATAATCATTGGTATAGTTTGTCATATTCTATCCATATTTTTCCTATGCATATTTGAAAGGTGGATACATTTTATTTTTACCTTTTTAATGTATTTGGTACAGCTCAGACTTGTAGTGATCATCCTGTTTTCAGCCTTCCCAGCACTAGGGTTACAGGCATGCACCTCCACGCCTGGTCTCAAGGCAGACTTGGCATGCCCCGGGGTGAGCAGTGCAGTCTGTGACACCAAGGACCAAACTCCAGTTTCTGCCTGTGCCTATGCAGGTGATTAGTCCTCTGAGCTATCTCACCAGCCATGGTGGATCCCTTTTATAATCTGCTTGTTTTACTTAATATATAATCTTTATAGGGTGTAGATTTTCATGTTAACATATTTCCGTACTTTATAATGTTTTCAGCAACATTTTCCATTAGATATTATGATTTATGATTTTTTGTGTCTTTTGGATTTAGTTTTGTACTTAGGACAGAGTGTACAGGATGTACAGGGTGTCACTGTGTAGACTGGACTTGCAGTGATCTGCTTGTTTACAGCCTCCCAAGAGCTGGGATAGCACGTGCTCACCACCTCGCCCAGTCTCAGTCACCATCCCAGCTTGCCCTGGGGGTGGGGCCAGCACAGCAGGCCCCAGGGGATCGAACTCCTGGCTCCTGTGCCTGCTTGCAGGTGCTTTAATCCTCTGAGCTATTTGGCTGGTTCTGTGTTTTTGGATTTTTGAGACAGAGTCTCACCACTTACTGTGTAGCCCAGGCTGGCCACAGACTCACAGTGATCCTCCTGCCTCTCAGCCTCCTAAGTGTTGGGGTTACAGGTGTGCACCGCCGCCGTGGCCAGTTCAGAATTGATTTAATCAGTGCTCTTTAACACAGAGTTTGGGGCCAGGAGGTGGCTTGGTGAAATAAACACTTCCTTGGCAAGTGCAAGGGCCTGAGTTCAATCCCTGATTCCACCAAAAAAAAAACAAACAAGCAAAAAAACAACATAGCTTGGTTTTTAAGATGATTGGAGGAAATAGTTCTGCATTGGTCCAGAAAGAGAAGTGCAAGTCACATGCAGAGCAACACTATTGGGGCAGAAAAATGGGAAGCAGAAACAGAAGAGATAGGGTGGACTAAAAGTGGTCCTGATGGGGAAACTGGCCCCTGCCGACCCCGGGGATAGGGCAGAAAGTGTCAGTTTTCTTCCTGGATGAGGAAGCAGAGAAAAGTGTGGCTTGGAGGGTGGACCCCTTCACAGGGAGTCCAGCGAGAACAATGAAAACCAGTCCTGGGCGCCTGCTGCGTGTGCCCTGAGGGTTAGGTGTCAGGCAATCTCCACCTAGACTTGGAGCCTCAGGTAAAATATCGATGTGGCTCAAGCCATCAGGGCAGGAAAGCCCCTGGTGCACATCCTGGTACACAGCAAGAGTCAAAGCAGGGTGACTCTGACTGGAAGGACCAGGGAAGGGGTGGCAACATGCCAGAAAGTGCTTCTGGTGCTCCGTTGTGTGTGAGATGTGCCTGTGTAGCCCTGAGCTGCGGTGCCGCTTCTGGATGGGGTCCGCCCTGGAGTCACTGTGCCTTGCATCGCCCACAGGAGAGAAGCCCTTCATCTGCGAGATCTGCGGCAAGAGCTTCACCAGCCGGCCCAACATGAAGCGGCACCGGCGCACGCACACCGGCGAGAAGCCCTACCCTTGTGACGTGTGCGGCCAGCGCTTCCGCTTCTCCAACATGCTCAAGGCGCACAAAGAGAAGTGTTTCCGAGTGACCAGCCCGGTGACCGTGCCCGTGACGCCCGCGCCCATCCCGCCCACCACGTCTCCAGCGGCACCAGTCCCAGTCCCCTCAGCGGTGAGCGCACCCGCCACCCCCGCAGCACCCGGCAGCCTGAGCCCGGTGAGCGCCCTCCCGCCGCGGCCCATCCCGCACCCTTTCTCACACCTGCACCTCCACACGCACCCGCACCACCCACACCACCTGCCCATCCCACCGGTGCCCCACCTGCCCCCGCCACCTGCGCTCTTCAAGAGTGAGCCCTTGAACCACAGAGGCCAGAGTGAGGACAGCTTTCTGCGGCACCTGGCGGACAAGAACGGTGCGGCCCAGCACCACTAGCCTCGGCTGGCTGGGGTTGGGCGGGCAGCAGTTTACCGGCCGCAGCCTCCTCGCCAGCCCTGGGTTCTGCCAGGGTCTGCATGAACCAGCAGACCCAGGCACAGGGCCCAGGACCACCTCGTGCTCATGGGGACTGTCCTCGAAACCAGGGGAACCACCAAACTGAAGCCCAATTTGCTTGCATTTTCTGATGACTTTTATAAATTTCAATACTCCAACTTATGGGATTTTATAATTTCATATCAGCTGATGAGGTATGCTTGCTTTTATATCCTGGACTTCTCCTCAAAGAGGAGATAGGCCTGGTTTTCTTTGTACTAATCGGGAAGGCTGTGAGATTAATCCAGAGCATTAATTGTATCACTGTGTATTGTAATGAATTCTTTTCAGCTTTTGGTGCTGGCTGCAGAGTGGAGCTGGCCCCAGTTCACAGTATATCAAGCATTATAGAAAAAGAAATTTTCTTCTTTGTGTAGCTCTCCTAACGCACTCTTTATTTTACTACAGAAATTATTTTAGAGTTTTTGTATAGACTTCTTAGTAGTCTGTTTCTAAAATGAAATGTATTTCAATAAGCGGTGTAATTTTTCAGTGTAGCTGAACTTACATTGTAAAATAGAAAAAATTTTATAATCATCAAATGTGATTCTTAAAGATGCATATAACTTCTATAATTCAAAGTTATGCTTATGCCCGTACAACTCAAAGGTGCTTTAGAGACTGGCTGTCTCTGTGAGGGTCACCAGCCAGGTTCCCACAGGAGCACAGCTTTGCTTCAGAGCAGGGCAGTGTAAGATCCCTGCTCATACTCAGATGCCCAGCAGGCCACAGCCACTGTGCCTGGCCTCTGTGCTGCTTTGGGCTCCAGTCATGCATTAAGTGGAGAGATTTGCAGAGGACTGGGCATTTTCCAAGGTGGTTGCCTAAAGTTGCCCTGGTTTGGAAATTTAGGTGAAGTTGTTAACAGTCAGGAAAAGGAAGTGGCATAGCAGGAATTGTTTCTTCTTAGTCATATCTGTTTCTTCCTTTCCTTAGGGACTCTGCTCATGTTTAACCATTCTGGGAAACAAGTAGGAGCCTCTCATTTTGAGGTTGCTTTATTTTTCTAGAATTGTTATCAGAAGCTAAACCAGTAAACTGAAGTCTCCGATGTGATTTGCCAGTATTGGCTGAGAAATCTGGATGAGAAGACAAACCGGGTATGGGGTTGGGAACGACTGATGCCCATGGCTGAGCAGGAGAGGAGCCCTGCCTGGCCTCCAGGCAGCGAGTTTGGCTGCTTCAGCAGCATGGGTGCAGGGTAGGTGGGACAGGGCACATGGGTGCCAACCACACTCAGCTGAGTTCTGTATTGAGACCAAGCCCATGTTCATCAGAGAGCAGAGTCCAAGGACAGGCCCTTCTCTCTCAGCTGCCCTCTCCATTTGAAGCCTTGAGATTCTTTCATTACTCTTCTCGGGTCCTTAAATCATTACCCAGCTTTTATTTATTTTATTTCTTAATGTTAAATGCAGATAGGTGACAAGCACTTTTCCAGCTGATTAGCTCTGTAGCAGGGAAAAATGGAACTCTCTTGGTTGAGCATAGGTCCTGATTTCTGTACCCTCTCTTAGCTTTTTGGTTTGATTCCAAATTTTCTACTTCTGATTTTGCCTTTGTCTTCTGTAATGCATAGGAAAATATTGCAGGGGACAGAGAAGTATCCCAAGATGTACTTTTCTTTGTTTTGGATGTAAGTTTTTAAAAATAGTTATTTTTAGTCTTTGTGTACATTCTTGGAGCCCCTGACACCCAAGCCAATAAGAAAATTAATTCCCTGCTGTGACTGTTACAGCTGTGGTGTCTGTACCCACCCCCACCTCCGTCTCCTTTGCATTCCAGGACAAGTTTGTAGAGCCACACTTCTGTGTAGACATAGCATTATTCATCATCAAGGCTATAATGTTCAAACAATTATTCTTAAAGATATATACATTATAGGCTTAGTTCATTGGTTATACCTTCATTGTTCTAAATAAATTTACAGTATTGGGCAATAATGTGAAATTTTTATAGACTTGAGACCTTTGCATCAATCCTTTCATGAGGTGTACTGTGATTATACCCAGAAAATTTGGGTAGTTGTCTTTGTCATTCAAGTCACTGTAATCCCATAGGAAAGTAGCTAATACACAGGAAAATCAGTAACAGGCAAATTACCACCACTATCCTTTCCAGAAGTAAAAGAAAACAATTAAAGTTAGCATTATCATATAGTAAAATTCTTGTTGAAATAGTGTGGAACAATCTAAAAGCCTCTACTCTGTTTTCTCCTGGCTTGGACCTTCCCCGACATACAAGCTGTGGTGCAGGAGGACAGCCTGGCAGCATCACACGGTACACGGGCGGTGACCTGCACCAAGGAGTCAGAAGGCGAATGCCCCAGACAGCTGGCTACTTGGAAGGCTTTTCATGTGTGGGGGGCTCCGGCCAGGGCAAGAAGTGGGTGCTTGCTGTGCTCTCTCCCCACAGCTGCTGCAGGGCCTGTTACCTGCTCAGCTGCTCTGGAAAGACTCAAGAGCCTGGGTTCTCAGACCTTCTCCTTGCTGTGGTTTCAAAGACAGTAAAGGCTCTAAGCAGCATTCCACAAAGTGAAGCTCTCTGGTGACTGTGTTTTCCAGTCTTCAAGGGCTTATATTGCTGCAGGGGCTACGGATTTTAGGAAAATTCCCCAAGGGCTTTTCTGAATTACCATTGCATTTCTGGTGATTGGTTGGTTTTTGTGTTTTCTGTCTTTTTTTCATAGATTCATCATTCAATTTTTTTTTTTTTTTTTTTTTTTTTTTTTTTTTTTTTTTTTTTTTTTGGTACAGGGTCTCACTCTGCAGCTCAGAGCAGACACAGCATGCGGTGCCAGGGATCAAACCCAGTCCTTGGGCTTGCTAGGCTGGGCTTACACCGCTGGGCTATTTCTGCAGCCCCTCTACTTTTTTTTTTCTAAGCCTTAAAAAACAGCTGCTGCTCTTGTAATTCCAACACTTGGGTAGCAGGCTGAGGCAGGAGGATCATTGTGAACTCAAAGCCAGCCTGCACGACAGGGAAACCACACCTCAACACCCCCCCCAAAAAAAGGCTGCTATTTCTCAAATTAAGTCAGGTAGTCTCATGCTAAAGGTTTAAAATTTGAATGAGACTATCAGTTGAAAGCACATGGTTTCATTTTCACACATATTTATGATTTCATTCTTATTTTTAGCAAACAGGACTCTCCCCATAAAACTTTCCTGTAGTCCCAAGAAGCCTTTGCAGGTCCTTCCCCCGTATTTATGGCCTGTCACATAGCAATGGCCCCAAGCAGTGGCTGAGTGTTCAGGTTTTTTACTGGCCCCATCCTCAGTCCAGATCTGTCCCTCACATCCTACCTGAAGGCACATGCTCCTAAGAGACACCGGTAACAATGTTTGACGCTTCACTTTCTGTTTTTGTTGCATGGATATATATAGTTCCATTTGGTTTTATGGGTAGTTGTTTTTTTTTTTTGGCGGAACCAGGGATTGAACTCAGGCCCTTGTGCTTGCCAGTTTATGGGTAATTTTGTCTTGTGTTTTTACTCAGTTTTCAATTTTGAGAATATGAAACAAAGAGGAATACATTGTAGACATGTATATACTCTCCCATCTCACATATTTCAGTTAGTAAAATACAGTATGGTATGTGGATTTTTTATTTAAAAACTCTTAAAAATTAAAGAAATCCTTTTCTTTGAGCTACTGTATGTAAAAGACAACTTCTGTTGCATTGCTGACCCACGTGAGAAATACTTCAGTGCTGCTCCAGACCACATGGAGAGCAGTGAGCAGGAGGAGTAAGTGACAGCCAAGCATTTTATCAAGAACTACCTTTTAGAATAACAACTCACCTGGAATTCTAACACTGAGTGAGTAAACATTGAGTTTTAATTTTCCTCTGCCTAGCCCAACATAAGGAATTTCTCTTTTTTTCAAGAATGAAAGGTCTTAGCCATTAGAGACAGTGGCATTATTATGCAATAACAGCATCCTGCTGACCTGCTTGTGTCATCTGTGGCATTTACCAGAAGTACCAATCCGCAGCCCTGGACACTACCTCGATAAAGCAAACCAGAAACCCTCTCTGCCCTTTCTATGGAAGCCATATGAGTTGCCATTCGATGTATCCACTTTCATAGTTCTCTACTTTTATACTCTCTAGACTTTTTTTCTGGTACCAGGAATCAAACTCAGGACCTCATGCTTGCCAGGCAGGTGCTGTGCCACTGAGCTACATCCTGGCCCTTCAGCCTTTTTATAAACTTTATAATCAGATCTTCCTGTCTTAAAGAGATGGTTTTGCAGGAGTCAAAAGAAAATGGCACTCACAGTTATCCCAACGTTGAAGCTTCTGCTTCAGTAAACTGGTTTAAAGAAGCAGGTAACATACTATTTATCAAATCTGTATTTTTCCCCCTAATTCTGTATTGAAGTCAAAATTATCTCGCAGTGTTGTATATTCAGAAAACAAACTTTTTCCCTCGCTCTAAGCTGTGCCGGTGTGTGAAATGGGTTTCTTTCTACCTTGTGAGCTGTGGAGGACGCTCGTGTCTTCAGTGTTCTCGAGTGGTTTCCATTGCTCAAGGAGGCACACGTTAGCCTTTGCCTCCGCCCCTTGCTCTCCTCCTGAGTGCCTTCAAAACGCCAGAACCCCGAACACAGTTCCCTGCTCGGACTCCTACCTCTCCCCAGTGATCTTGTCGTCTGTGCACGTTGGCAGCCCCCCCTCTCCAGTGTGGTGAACGTTAGCTGCAGCCTGTGCTGGGCGTGGGGACCGTCTGTTTGTCTGCTTCCTCCATGTCCTTCAGGGGTTGCATTTTCCACTTTTGTTCATCCCCTCCCCCATTGTTGCCTCACTGGTGTTGGAAATGTTAGCATCCTCCCACTCCTCACCTGCTGGCCCCCTGCTGCCACTCCTCTGTGAGCACAGGTTACCGGGGTCCCCTGAAGTCTTCCTGAATGCTCGCCAGCCCTCCCCGACACCAGCCCTGAATGCTGCTGTGCCGTGTCCTCTATCTTCTATAAGTGGTTTGCAAGTTGTCCTATAATTTGATTTCAGTCAAGTGAATTTAAAAGTGCTCTCCAGGTTTAACAAAAGTCCTTTACTGACCCGCATCCATCCCCCACCCCTCAAAACCCTGTTTCTTTTCTAGCTTGTTTTCATCTAATACCTTTTAAAAGTGTGATTGCTACATGGTATATGAAGGATGTAATAAAATGGAGGGCGAAGCGTGGCCTGCACGTGATGTGAGCATCTTGCTGCCGAGGCCCGTCTTAGCTCGGGCTGCTGTTTCACAGCCCACGCCACAGTTTGTGTTGTGAACGGTCCCTGGCTCCCCAAGTTCTCCAAGAGTGGACAAAGGAACTGCTTGAAATGAGGAAATTGTATTCCATTTTTTAATAAGGAAATGAAAACTATCAAATATTTTGGCAGTAGTCAAAATCTTTGCTTCCTGTTTTAAAATATCACGCCTCTTTCCTTCAAGTAACCAGTACTCAGGTGTTGAAGACACTGTAGAGGTTTAAGGGCAGCCACTAGTGAAGGCTTCCTGCTGTCAGAGGGACAAGGGGACAGTGTGAAGGCTGGTTGTGTTTCATTACTAAGTGTAAGACCGACAGAGCTGGGACACCAGTGCAAGGAGCAGATCCACGTCACGAGAGCAGTGTCCGGGGCTCCTCACCTCTGCCCTGAGTACCTGGTATGTTTGCTTGCTGGGCCAGTGACCCAGACATTTGCATCTGAGTATAACTAACTGGCTTCCAGGGGCTCGCTGGCCAGCTCGTGCTCCCATCCTGAGAGCATAGCCAGTGAAGGGTGCACGCTGCCCTACCGAGCTGCCAAGGGCCTACAGACTTCTGGACCAAGTCCTTGTTAGGACACGTCCTGCAGCGTCTGAGCTGCACATCACTTTCAGGCTGCTTCACTTCTCTGCTAAAACCAGGGCTGCTACAAATCGCTGAAGGTGACCCGTAGAACACACAGGACAGGTGGAAACGGGAGACGAGCTTTGTTCACTCTGTGCTTGATCTCACCCTGGCTGGTTGGTCAGGACTGAGAGCTGAATGCGGCGTCCCTTCTGCTCAGTCTTCACAGGTGATTGGAAGTACAGAGGTCCGGCTGCACACCCCATGTAGGACTTGAGACCCTGCCTTGCCTCATATGAAAGTTGGCAGAAAGATGGTCCTAGGCCTCCTAACCCCTCCTTCTCAGTATCTTTCCATGCTTGATTAGTCGCCTCATTGAACTAAAAAGAAAGCGACATTGTGGCATAATTTTGGTATTTACTTCTCAATTTTTATTTACAAGGCTGTAGATCCGGGTCCAGAAAACCAGATGCATTCTCCCTCTTGCATAAATTTGCATGTGCGGTTTGTCTTGACCTGGCTGGTTCTGTTCCACCAGCAGTACTGGCTTTGTCCGCAAGGGGGCAATAAAGTTCTTCGCTGTATGCTTTGGGCTCGCGCTCAGGTCCCTGGGTTCCTGTCCCTTGGTTCCCCGCTCACTTGTGCATCTTGAAGGTTGAAGGCATTTCTCCCCCTCACTGAATCACGTGGTTGCTCTGCCCCGTGACCTAGGCAGAGTGACGCACGATGTGGTGTTCTCGGGGGTCCGGTGGCTTCTGCATGGGGGAGGCAGCCCTCCTTGCTTGTCTGGCTGCATGCTCCTTGTCCCCCCTAGGCTTCACCAGTCTTCTGGCCGAGCAGATCCGTTGGTCACCAGTGCAGGGCAGGCCCAGCCATGACCCCTTACCCTGTACCGGAGCCACCTGCATGTATGCGCCACTTCTGCCTGGCCAATGTCCCGCAGCCAGGGCCAGCGCAGAGTGCTGAGTGCTGCTCACTCCAGCCCGTGCAGGAGGACAAAGGGCAGCGGTGAGGTGCAGGTGGCCAGGTGCCCTCTGTTTGTCGTCATTTTTGTTTTCTTGCACAGTACCGAGATCACGTGCACTTACCCTCATTTCTTAAAAGAAAATCTAGTTTGCTTGCCAGGAACTGTTTAGCGTTAGGTTTACAAAGCTTGTTGAATGTTGACTGTTTGTCCAAAGGGGTTTGACGAAATAGAAGCTGCTTAGTCCTGTTCTGCCTGCTGGGTCATAAGGATTAAGGCCACGCGGCTGGGGCACTTGTGTCAAGTCAGAAAGGGCCGTGTCCCTCTCCTACCTCTGCTGAGACGCCCCGCACGGGAAGTCCGGGGACTGGTGCTGCCAGCGGGCAGGCGGTGGGCGGGGCGCGGAGGCGGTGGGCGGGGCGCGGAGCTGGTCCAGCAGGAGCCGGGACCGCTGAGGGGTCTCCCCACCGCTGCCAGGCCCCTCCCGCGGCATGCCGATGTCCCCTTTTTAACTACACCAAGATTTTTCTTTTTTAGCAATTGAAATGCACTTTTTTTTAAAAGTTTCAACTCAATCATGATTTTAAGTATAAAAAATTTATAAATTGTTAAAACTACTTTTTGTGTACTTTTAACCACTCAATGTAGCATTGTATATTTTATTCTTGTGAGACTCTGGTACAAGGTGTGCCGCTTAGTGGCTTTTCTGAGATGCTGGGCCTTTGGATGTGTACGGTAACGAACCCAATGCTAATATTCAAAGTAAAAAAAAAAAAAAAAGGAAAAAAGCAGCCACATCCCTGGTGTGTCTTTCTTCACTTAGCCTCGGTCAGCAACGTTTGCCGGTTCCCTGCGTAACGAATCGACCCTTCTAGGTCACACAAGCCCCTCGAGTGTTACGGGGATCATCGGTGGTGACGCCCAGCCTGGCCGGTCCCTGCATGTCGTCCCCACTACAGGACAGGCTCAGCCAGGTGTCACGCAGCCTGGCCAGTATCTGGGACGCGGCCGCAACTGGCCGGCGGGGATCTAGCGTGTCCTGGACGAAAGCGTGCAGAGAAAGGGACTTGAAAGATGAGCGCGGACTCCAAGGGCCTCTGAAGCCTGGCAGGCAGCGGGGCTGGGAGCCCAGCCGCACCCCTCCACCCCCCAGCCCTGCGCACGGGTGGGTCCGAGCGCCTCCCAGAGGAGGTGGAGAAGGCAAAGCCCGACAGAGCCCCGGGAGACTGAGACAGGAGAAGCGCTTAGGAAGGAAATCTTATTGTTCAAGCTTCCCTTTGTTAGAAGCCTCTTAGAATAGAACAACACTAGCCAAATCATAAAACTACCATTTAGATTCTCCGAAGAAGGGATTTTACGCCCTTCTTTTTTTTGAAGGGGGGTGTACTACAGTAGTGGTCAGAGCTAGGGTATGGTAGCGCCAGATGGTGTTTGGACTGGTGCATGCCTGTAATCCCAATGCGTGGGAGGCTATAAACAGGAGGAGCAAAAATAAATAATAACAAACTTAAAGAGGGGCTGGGGAGATGCCTCAGTAGAATAAGCGCTTCCCTGGCCAGCACAAGGGTCTGAGTTATATCCCTGGTTCTGCCACAAAAAAAAAAAATGGAGGAGGAGTACTACCAGTCAGGGGGCCAGGGAGATGGCTCAGTGGAATAAGTGCTTCCCTGGCAAGCACAAGGGACTGAGTTCAATCCCCGGTCCTGCCAAAAAAAAAAAAAAAAAAAGGGGGCCTTTTTAAGCTGGGCGTGGTGGCGCATGCTTGTAATCCCAGCACTCAGGAGGCTGAGGCAGGAGGATTGTTGTGAGTTCGAGACCAGCCTGAGCTACAAAGTGAGCTTAAAGCCAGCCTGAACTGCATAGCGAGACCCTGTCTCAAAAAGACAAAAAAAAAAAAAAGAGTACTACCAGTCCGATCTACATAGTGAGACCCTATACACACCCTGTACTAAATACATGAAAAAGAAATCCATTTTACCAGTACCCCACTATCCAGTGTATATTCATGAGTTCATTTACATGAATGCTACTCTATGCTGCATTTCAATGTATTTTCTTTCTAAAATGCTGACCACTATGCCAGTCTCATTAGCTGCACATAGTGGCACATGTCCATAGCTCTGGGGAGGCTGAGGCAGGAGAGTTGCTGAGTTCAAGGCTAACAATTGAAGAGGATAGTATAGCACAAGAATTATGACACACAGGTTGGGTTGCCAGCTGTGATAGGACGCATGCTTCACTGCAGCACTCAGGAGGCTGAGGCAGGAGGATCGCCATGAGTTCAAGGGCAACCTGGGCTGCCTGGCAAGACCCTGTCTCAAAAATTAAGTTTGGGCCAGCAAGATAGCTTCTGCTTAGGCAAGTGCAGGGACTGAGGTTTGATCCCCAGCACCGCGTCATACCAACCCTGTCCCCAGACACCACTGAGTCTGAGTGTAGTGACACAGCCTGGAATCCCAGCACTGGGAAGGCTGAAAACTACGAGTCCGAGCTGTATAGTGAGACCCTGTACCAGATACATAAAAAAAAAAATAAATTTAGAAAACACACTGACATGTTCATAGACGAACCTGGGCTAATTTTTTCTCTTTTCTGTAGGAATGTATGTCTGTGCTCCCCTAACTTACCCACTTCAAGCCTCACCACACCTGTAATAGGAGGTGTCAGAGCAATACATAAGGAAGTGGAAGTAAAGCCACATAGGCCCTTCACGTGGAGCTGTGCCCCACCCCCAGGCCTTTTAGGTTTTGAAACAGGGTCTTTCAGGTGGCTGCATTGCCCAGGCTAAGCTTGAATTTGTGATTCTCCCACTTGGGCTTCCCAGAGTGCTGGGGTTATGGGCATGCACCATCTGCAGGTGTGTGGGACAGGTGGCTTCCGGTGGACAGTGGATTCCCAGGGACCCCCCACCTCCTGGGGGCCCAGGACAGGTGGGGCCTGCCACAAACAACATGGCAATAGTGACGGGATGTCACCAGCAGGATGGAGTTCCACGGCTCCAGTCACCAGGGGCCATGGGCAGGGGAATAGACAGCTGTGCAGGACACGCTGTAGAACCTGGCAACTGCCCTGGGTGGAGGTCCGAGGCCTAGGGCAGCATAGGAGCCAGAGTGGACAGAGATCAAGAAGCTGCATGGTAGAGGGTGGATGCTATTCTAATCCAGTAAGCTCTGGGGCTGCTTTCAGGGGGTCAACAGATGACAGATTCAAATATGGACTCCAGGACAGGTGGAAGAGAAGTTGCTGTCACCAAAGACCCCAGACAGAGCCAAAATCCCAGAAGCAGAATAAAGGACATGGTGGCTAACACACTCCTGCAATCCCAGCCCTCAGAAGGCTGAAGCAGGAGTATTTCTGCAAATTCAACACCACCCTGGACTACACACTAGATCCTATCTCAATAAAACCAAACACCCAGCCATAGTGGCATACATCTGTCACCCCAGCACTCAGGAGGCTGAGGCAGTGAGATTGCAAGCCTGAGTTCAAGGCCAGCCTGAACCCCATAGTGAGACCCCAGTTCAAAAAAACAAGAAACAACCTAATCAAAAAGACCCAAAGGGGGCCGAGGAGACGGCGCACTAGAATAAGCACTTCCTTGGCAAGTGCAAGGGCCTGAGTTCGATCCCCAGTTCTGCAAAAAAATAAAGAATGAAAAAATCCAAAATAGGGCCGGGGAGATGGCTCAGTGGAATAAGCACTTCTCTGGCAAGTGCAAGGGCCTGAGTTCAATCCCCAGTTCTGCCAAAAAAAAGAAAAAATCCAAAATCTCTGGTGAGAGGGATCCCAAGTCCCTGAGAAGCCACAGCCTTCTTAGAGCAAGGAGGCCACCAGAGCCCTTGCGTAACAGCGCTAGGGCAGCCCTGAGGTGAGGTGGGTTCAGCCCAGTTCACCTGGGGTGGGGTCAGCTGAACTACAGAGCTGCGTGGTGCAGACCTAGGAGAGCAGATCCCACACAGATCCTGAGGGACTGAAGTGCACTTCTCCTAAGCGAAGCAGTGGCCTCCCCAGAAACTGCCATACCAGATGTGGTCTCTTGGCTAAATTGGACTAATTAGTGCAGCCTTGGCACGCTTCGTGGCCTTTGGCCTACCAAATGTTTCTTTTCCATTTCTGTCCAGAAGAATCATTCACTTTCGGTGAAAAAAAAAAAAAGCAGTTGGGGCCTAGGCTGCACCTACCCACACACAGCCCTGCTTCTTTCCTCCCCACCTTCAGGATAACAGCCTAAAGCACCTGTGAGCCATGTGTGGTGGCGCACACCTGTGATCCCAGCACTCAGGCTGAGGCAGGAGGATCTCTGTGACTTCAAGGCCAGCTACCTAGTGAGTTCAAGGTCAACATAGGCCACGTAGCAGGAGCCTGTCTCAAAAAAGAAGAGTCCCGTGTAGAATAAGCACTTGCCTGGCAAGTGCAAGGCCCTGAGTTGAATCCCCGGTAATGCAAAAAATTAAACAAAAAAAGAAGAGTCCCAAGTAAGCTGCACAGAGTGCAGCCTTGGCCCCTGTCACCCTCCACCCTTGCACAGGTGCCTTTCCTGCAGCTCAAGGGTGACAGCATCTGGGAGGTGGCTGTCGTTAAGCTATAGGAGGGGCTGCAGGGTTCCCATGGCATGGAGCCCACTGCCACACGGCCCTGCTCAGGGTCATCCTGGAAAGCCACGGGGAAGAGCAGAGCGTGGCAACCACCTGGAGTCCCCATACATGGGACAGGGAGCTGAGGGAATGCCCCACTGTCAGAGGGGACCCCACACACACCAGGTCACTGGCATTGGCCTGGCTCCATCATCCTTTGGCTCAGTCCTCCTGTGAAGACACCCAGGAGGGCTTACACGAGGCTGCATCCACTGGAACCTGGGTGTAGTTTGGTGTTCGTGAGAGCTGTTACCAAGTGGCAACTTAATTTAAAAGTTGTATGTAATTATTGATTTGGGATCACTGGGCGGGCATGGTGGCACGCACCTGTGATCCTAGCACTCAGGAGGCTGAGGCAAGAGGATCCGTGCAAGTTCAAGACCACCTTGGGCTACATAATGAGCTCAAGGCCAGCCTGAGCTGTGTATCTGAGACCTTGTCTCAAACAAAAGTTATTTGTCTAGGGTTGGATGCCCCAGCCAGGGCCTTCGAGCTCAGCTCCATACCCTGCCCTTTTTATGTTTTACCTTGAGATAGGCAGGGTCTTTGCCTGGTCACTTAATTGTTCAAGTTGGGTTTGAACTTGCAATCCCTCCTGCCCCAGCTTCCAGGAGTGCTGGGGTGACAGACATGCACTATGCCACCCAGATGGCAGGAGCAGGGGCATGTGGGAGCAGATGAAGGCATCGACATGGGAGGGCGCACTGCTGACTGCAGGACCTGGGCGGTCACTGGTGCAGAGGCCATAGGCCCATTCAGGAGGGCCTGGAGCAGAGCCCCACCCCGACGCCAGTCCCTTTCTGCACACGCCCTGCTGCTCCTGTCTCCCTTGTGCCAGCACTGCACTCTGCTACAGCACCTGAGCCCCTGCCCCAGGTGGTAGTATCAGCCTCAGCTGGGCATGGAGGTGCGCGCCTGTCATCCTAGCGCTGGGAGGCTGAGGCAGGAGGATTGCTGCAAGTTTGAAGCCAGCTTCAGCTACACTGCCAGACCCCCACTCTAAAAACCAAAAGTTCAAGAGATGAAAAAGAAAACAAGAAGAGGAGGAGGAGGAGGAAGGAAAGGGGTTGGGGGAGGAAAAGAAGGAAGGAAAAGAAAAAGAAGGAGGAATGCAGGCAGTCTTGGGTTAGCAAATAGCATCCATCCTAGACCATCTCAGACCACAAAATAGCTCTCCCATGGAAAACTACAAAATTAGAACTTCAAACACCAGCTAGCTACAAATTAGGACTACTTTATTTACCTTCCCACCCTCAGGGGGCTGCTCGGAGAAGGAGCAGAATGATTCCTGCTGGCCAGACGCCTGGAGCGTGTTTGGGGTGAGTCCGGAGAGACCCACACCCACTGTCCTGAGAAGGAACAGGGCCCTTCTCAGCAGAGGTGGCTTTTTCCATCTCTTTGGATCCAAGTCTCTGTCTGGACCCTAGTGAAGGTCAGGGCTCAGGAGCCAGTATCAGAGTCCAAAGCCCCACCAAGCATATGGGGGGGGCTGCATACATGGGGGACCGATGGAGGGGGGGTTCCCTCGAATCAAAAGCACAGGTAGAAGGAGCCCTATGAGCTCTAGCAACTTAGCCAGGCGTGATGGCACACAGCTGTCACCCCAGAGGCTGAGGCAGGAGGATTACTACTGAGTTCTAAGCCAGCTTGAACTATATGCCAAGACCCTGTGTCAAATAAGCTAATTAATTAATTAAAATGGAGGAAGGAGGCAATACAGGGAGTGACCCAAGAGATGGCAGTAGATTCACAATCCGTTTTCGTTGGATATCTAGCCTGTAACTGCGGAATGCAGCCTGCTTCCCTGCATTTGCGCACCCAGGACAGCAGAGCCCCGGGGGAGTCTGGGGCTCTGTTTCCCAGCCGTGGGGAAGCCACACAGCGAGACGTTCCTGTTCTGAGCCCCTGGGCTGCACTGCCATGCCCACAGAAAATGCCATGGACAGAAAATGCAGACGCTGCTCCCCTCGGGTTGGCAGGACAGCCTCACTACCGAGGTCTGGTTTCCACTGGCTTAGCCCGGACTGGAGGCCTCGGGTCTCTCAGAGGCTGCGACCTCCCAGTCTGCCTGTATCCCCCGCATTCCCCCCACATACGCAGGCCTGTATCCGGGCATGGTGACCACACCTCTGATCCCAGCAAGAGAACTCAAAAGGCTGAAGCAGGAAGATATTTCAGGTTCAAAATCAGCCCGTCTCAAAAGCACCAAAAAAGCCTGGTGTGGTGGCGCATAATCCCAGCACTAGCCGGGCGTGGTGGCGCAGGCCTGTAATCCCAGCACTCGGGAGGCTGAGGCAGGAGGATTGTTGTGAGTTCGAGATCAGCCTGAGCTACAAAGTGAGCTCGAGGCCAGCCTGAACTGCATAGTGAGACCCTGTCTCAAAAAGACAAAAAAAAAAAAAAAAAACAATCCCAGCACTCAGGAGAATCATTGCCAGTTGGAGACCAGCCTGAGCTACGAAGTGAGAAGTGAGCTCCAGGACGGCGTGAACTACAAAGCAAGACCCTGCCTCAAAAAGGCAAAAAAAAACTACCCTAATACAAAGAGGACCTGAGGTGAACTTGCTGGATCGTATTCACATGGAGGGTGACCCGTGGGGCCTGGGGTCACCCTGACCAACCGGGGATTCACAGTCAGCCATGACAGGAGCACCGGCTCTTCCTCCGGCCTTGCTTGGGCAGAGGAGGGGCTTGGGGAGAGCAGGTTTTGCCATGGGAACTTCACAGAGCGTGATCTCCATGGGATGCCTTGACCTGTGCCACGCTTGCGAGGCACAGGGCCCTGCAGCAAAGGACATCAGGTCCCGTGTGGGGCCACACCCGCCCTTACAGAAACCCTGTGTGTTTGGAGCCAATCCCGTGGAACTTGGGTGTGGCTGAAGACGGGTGTCCCTGACTGGGGAGAGCTGTGACTTGCCACAGCAGGTACAGGCCGGACAGGCAGCAGAGCCAGGACAAGTCTTGAGAAGTGACAATAAATAAATCTAAGAAACAATTTGATCGGGGCTGGGGAGATGGCTCAGTGGAATAAGCACTTCCCTGACAAGTGAAATTAAAAAAAAAGTTTGATAATTGTCTGTCACCCGGGCATGGTGGTGCAGATCTATAATCCCAGCGCTTGGGAGGCCGAGGCCTCAGGATCATTGGTAGTTCCAGTTTGAGACCAGCCTGGGTTACACAGTGAGCTCAAGGCCAGCCTGAACTGCATCGGGAGACCCTGTGTTAAAAACAAAAGAAAAGAAAAAAGACCGTGCACACACCTGAAATCCCAGTGCTAGGGCGTCTAGAAACACTAGGATCGCTACAAGTCTGAGCTGCATAGTAGTCCGACCCTGTACTAAATACATAAAAATTTAAAAAGCCAAAAAATGTCGGTGAGTGGAGGAAAAGACTCTACCCAGAAATGCAACACAGTAGGACCCCAGGGCATCTTTCGGGTCCCTCCTTCCAGCACCAAATGTGGTGACTTTTTGTTTATTTTTTTAGTTCCAGAGGTTGAACTCAGGCCCTTCATACTAAGCAGCATCCCCAGCTCTCTTTTTTCTTTTGAGTCTCACTAAGTCTTAGTTGGCCATGGTGAGCTTAAATTTGCAGTCCTCCTGCCTCAGCCTCCTGAGGGCTGGGGTGACACGTGTATGCCACTGCGTCTCACAAAGGCCAGGCTTTAGGCTGCTTGTGTATTACCAGAGGGGTAGGGGGAGATCCTTGCTGCCTTCAGGGCCGGGTTGGTGGCCACTCCCACTCTTGCCCTGTAGAGTTCGAGTCAGGAGGCAGAGGGGTGGAAAACACCTTAAATCATCAAAATGTTAGGTAGGTGTGGTGATGCATACCTGTCCTCTCAGCACTCTGGAGGCCGAGGCAGGAGGACACAAGTTCAAGCCTACCCTGGACAGCTTAGACTTAGACCCTGCCTCAAGATAAGCAGGGAGCAAGCTAGGCGTGTAAGAGACCAGAAGAGCCACCAAGCTCCTATAGTGACAGGGAGAAAGGGCAGCCGGGAGAAGTGGGGTCACACCAGGCCTCCACATCTCTGCTGCTTTAACCAGAGCAGAAAATGCCACGCGGTGCCCTCGGACGGCACCAAGGGAGGGGCCGGCTGTGAGCGTCCCGGGCCGCAGGGGGCTCCGAGCTGGCCATATGCAGCCCCACACCCAGCGGGGAGACAGCTTTTATTAGAAACCTTTCATTTTTTCTGGCGTTCCTCTAGTTTAGCCAAACCACTCTTGGCACGAATCTGGGTGTCTTCGGCCTTGAGGCAGAATTGATTTAATTTGAGGTGGCAGCGGAGTGAGGAGAGAGGCCAGGGTGGGCACAGGAAAGGAGGTCACCAGGCCTGGCCCAGGTGGCCTGCACTTACAGGGCCCAGGCTGGGCCTGGTTTCCTTCCCTCTTTCCTTTTTTCTTTGGATTTGTTTTTGAGACACGGTCTTGCTATGTAACCTAGGCTGGCCTGGACCTCACTACTAGGCCCAGCTGGGCTGGAGCCCACAATCCTGAGGAAGCCTCCTGAGTGCGGGGTGCTGGGTCACAGGTGTGCGCCACCTTGCCTGGTCTGGCCTTCCTTACCTGTGAATGGGGCCTCCTGTCCCCTTTCCATGGGAAGACAGGTCCCATAGCTCCACCAGTGGTCCCCAAGGGATGTGCACCCCACAGCCCCAGAGTGGGAACACACTGTGGGAGCAAGCCATGTGGGCATAGGGGTCCCAGCTTCGATTGTTGCCCTTACCCTTTCACCTCTCATGGGTCCCCATGTTGCAAATTCTGTTTTTGTTTTTGTTTTTGCAGAACTGGGAATTGAACTCGGGCCCTGGCACTTGCCAGGGAAGCACTTATGCAAACTCTTAGTTGAGTGAGTTTCAGGAGCTCATGAAGTTCAGGAAAGCAGGGTTTGGCGCACACCTGTAATCCCACCATGGGAGGCTGAGGCAGGAGGATCACTACGAGGCCGAGGCCAGTCTGGGCTACAGAGAGAGACTCTGCTTCACAAAAAACCTGTAACATACAGATGCACAGAAGCAGCTTGGGGTAGACTGCACCCCACAACAGTATTGGGGTGGCCAAGCTGTGGCTCTTCAGCCCACCCTGGCACAGCCTGGGTCCTGGCCTGAACTTGGCATCCTCAGATGTGAGGGCGGGCTTGCCAGACCAGGGGCACTGAATGCCTTCAGGCCCAAGCCATGACCCCAAGGTCACAAGGGAGGTGGGGGTGACCCCAGCGGTGGTCAGGACCTAGCTCCTACTCTGGCAGAACACCTCGGCCTCTGTTTTGGTCCTCTGCTGCTGGACCATGCCCCATTTTACAGAGGGTAAAGCAAGGGGACAGTGGCTCAGGACGCCTCCCACAGACCTCAACCAGCCCTCTGTCACCCCACATCATGGGCGGAGAAACCAAGAGCCCCTCAGCCTTTTCTGGCTGCAGCCTGTGGGCAAGAAGGGGCAGGCTTCTGAGCCCCCAGGTGTGCGGCTCACAGCCCTCCTCCTGCCTCTGCCTCCCTGGGGCTGACAGAGCGCTTGCCCAGGGAAAGGCTGCCAGTGAAGTGTGAGGGGACCTCTGTGGGCTCCTTTCTGCCCACAAATTCCAAATGGTGACCAAAAGCAAGGAAAATCAGGCGCGCTTTGCAGCCCTATGAAAGGCCCAGCGCCCCGTGAAGAGGCCGATCCCTGCTGGGGTCCACAGGCAGCTGAAGCTGTGGGTCCAGAAGTCAGGCTTGAATTTGATCGCCCAGTTCTTCTCTGTCCCCTGGCTATGCAGGGATCAGAAACAGTGTCTCCCATTTTACAGATGACAGAAGCACAAAAGAGTCACGGCCTGGGAAAGGGGGACACCCCAAAATATGAGATGACAGACGAAAGACCGCTTTCCCAGCCAGGCGCAGTGAGGAGGCTGAGGCAGGAAGATCTGCAAGAGCTCAAGGGCAGCCTGAGCTACATAGCAAGACTCTCTCAGAAAGCAGCAGATCAGAGCCTAAGTGCTCAGCCCAGCCTCGTGATACTAACCAGCTTGAGACGCAGCTCATCTTCACCAGAAGGCTGCCAGCTGTCAAATCCTCTCCCAGAGTGACAGCCTGATCCTCCCAGGAGCTTGGCCCACACAGGCTGCAGCCAGGCCCCAGCACCCTCTTACTAGAGCTCCCCCAGGGCTGCACCCCACTGTTGTTCCCTCCTCACCTGTCCTGGGAGGGATGGCCCAAGGCTCTCAGAAGGGGTGTGGGTATGGTGGTGCATGCCTGCAATCCTGGGCTACAAAGTCACACACACAACACTCCCTGCTCTTACGCATCTGTCCTCATGGGCACCTTGAGTCCTGCTTGCTCCGTCACAGAGCCCCCTGGGCACGGCACGGACTGTGCCCCCAGCCCCCATGCCAGCACAGGCAGTGGGGAGAGGCATGATGTCCTCTTATTCTGAAAGGAGACTCCCTCCTGAGAGGGACTGGGGTCACCTGGGTGTGACAGGTAGCCAAGACTTCAGGCAATTTAACCAGGCCACAGTGTGAAATGCACCACAGGGGCTGGGTGGAAACAATGACCCAGCCAGAAATGGGGCGCAAGGGAGAGGTGGTCCCCACTCCTGCCCAGAGCTGCACCCCAGTGGACACCATGCCCAAGACCTGGACAGAGAAAGGACCATCCAGCAATGGGACCAGAGTGTCTGCTCCTGACCTGGGACTCTGGAGAGTCTGGAACCCATCCCTGGCTCCCAGACAGATGGGCCAGGTCCAGCCCCTGGGGCTCATTGCAGCACAGTGGCCAGCAGGTCAGAGGACCTTTTGGAGGCAGGGACTCACTCTGCAGAGTCCCGGCTGGTCTTGAGCTCAACACAAAGCCCAGGCCAGCCTGGAATTCATCGGTCCTCCTCCATCAGCCTCCCAAGTGCTGGGATTACAGGTGTGCGTCTCCGTGCCAGCTCACATTAGATTTTGCTCCACAGTAACACAATGGGAAGCCAAGACTAGAAACCAGCAACAGCTCTGGCCTAGAGGAATTACGCACACAGCCAGCAAAATCTCTGTGTAGAGCCCACGACCGGAAACAGCTGGCACCATGGGCTGAGCACAAGCCTCAGCTGAAGACCAGCAGCCAGACAGCAGCAGGACAGTTAAGGCAGAAAACCCTCACAGAACCAAGAGGCTGGGTGTAGTGGTGCACGCCCCAAACCCCCGAGGCCAGCTGGGAACCCCGGTCTCTTGCCAGGCGTTAAGGTGCACAGTGGAAAGAACAAGAGACACGTTGGGGGGCAGCAGGGACTCCAGATGACCGCTCACTCATGGGGACTGAAAGGCCAAAAGACAACCGGAGCCTCTTATTGCGGAGAAGGCTGAGGGATTATTGCAGGCCTTGGGGTGTGTGATGTTAAGCTAAGAAGGATCCTGCCCTCGATATCTTTATCTTAGTCTCTGCCTTCATGGTCTTGGTCTTAGTGGGTGGGAGAGGACAGCCCATGCCAATGAGGGAAATCTCAAAAGGCTGCCACTGGTAATCCCAAGGCAGGATTATAGGCGTGTGTCACCACAGCTGGCTGTACTTTTATTAGAAAACAGAGGCAAGGGCACTACTGTGATAGTGAGGCCAGCTGGGACTACACAGTGACAGCTTGTCTCCAAAAACCAAAAAAAAAGAGGGCCGGGGACATGGCTCAGTGGAATAAGCACTTCCCTGGCAAGTACAGGGGCCTGAGTTCAATCTCTGGCTCTGCCAAAAGAGAGAGGGGGTACTCTGTGGGGACAGGGTGAGCTCCCTTAGTGAACTGGAAAACCACTGCCCTCCTAAATAGCCAGTCTCAGCCGGGTGTGGTGGCACACATGGTAATCCCAGCCTCCAGAGGCAGAGGGTGCCAACTGGAGGCCAATCTGGGGCACAAAGTGAGCTTAAGACCCGCCGGAGCTGCACAGTGAGACCCTACCTCAATAAATAAATAAATAGGGGCACGGAGATGCCTCAGTGGAACAAACGCTTGCCTGGTAAGCACACTGGCCTGAATTCATTGTTTCTACACAATTTGAAATGCAGCGCTTTGAGTTGGGTATGGTGTCACACCTGTAATCCCAGCACGCAGCGAGCCGAGGCAGGAAGATCCACACAAGTTCTCAGCCAGCCTGGGCTGCTGTTTCAAACCAAAAAGCCCTGCGGTACTAAGATGAAGCAACTTTGAGCCTTGAAGACCAGGCTCACACTTGTCCCCAACCCCATGGGATTCGGAGAGGACCCTACACTGACCTCCACCCTGCAGACGCAGAACCAGAGCTTGGTCCCTCGAGGCAGCCAGACCATCCGACCCGAAGCTCCTGCCCACGTGTCCCGCCCTCCACGTGTGTCTGGACAGCAGCACCCTGTGACAGATCGGAAGGTCGCTCCTTGACCTGACCTCGCAGTGCAGGCCGCGGCCTGGGTCCCCCTCATTGCTCCACCTGACACATGGGGGCCTCGCTTTTCCTGGTCCCCAAGTGAGCCCGAGAGGGGACATCTCTCAGGGAGCTCGAGGGGGAGCTGGCCTGCACTCTCTCCGGAGGAGCAGCCCAACGTGGCTGTTTGTCCCCCCCCGTCCTCTACTTGTTCTCACAGCATCTTTTTTTTTTTTTTTTTCCTGAGACAGAGTTTTTCTGTTTAATTCTGCCTTGAGCTGTGTAGCCCAGGTTGGCCTCAAACTCACACAATCCTCCTGCCTTAGCCTCCTGAGTGCAGGGTTGACAGGTGTGCATCCACGCCTGGCTGTCACACTTTCCCTATGAACTCTCCACAGGGCCACATGAATCTCTAGAGCAGGCAAGATGACACACCCCCTGCCCTTCTGTCCCCTACCTCCTTTCGCCTCTAGAAGGTCACACTGGGCTGGCCTGTCCCTAACCCTGCCACCACCCAGGCCAGGGAAAGCATTCCAGTCCTGTAGTCACCCGGCCACCCCGTGCACCTGGCTGGCTGCCAGGGTCCTGGGTTGGCTTCAGGCCACGCTAGCAGCCTCCTCCTCCTCCTCCTCCTCCTCCTCCTTGTACTTCTCCTCCTCCTTCTCCTCCTTCTCCTCTGCTATCTGTAGCAGCAGTGGCCCCTGCACTGCCCCACCCGGCCTTTGCATAAACAGCTTGGCCTGTGTTATCTTGGTCACCGGCTCTGGGAGGAGATGCAGCCACCCCAAGACACAAGTGCCCTCCACACCCCGAGACGTGGCCACATGAATGCTGAGGTGGGGAGCCCTCACCCACAGCAGCAGCCTCAGGGCTGACCTCAAGACAGCTGTCATCACACCCCAGCTGGGGGAGGTCAGTCCAGACCCTGTCCTCCCCACATGCCACCAAGAGGGGTGTGTGTGTGTGTGTGTGTGTGTGTGTGTGTGTGAAGGGGTCACTAACAGCAGCAACAAAAGTCATGTTTCCAAAATGCAAATGAACTGAGTGTGGTTACACACACCTGTGGTCCAGCACTTTGGAGGCTGAGGCAGGAAGATCACCTTGCACCATGGCCACCACACCCCTTCTCAATCCAGTATTGGGTCAGAGAGGACACCAAGAGGGCGTCCAGCTCAGGCTGTCATCTCAGAGGCTACTGCAGATGCCAGCCCATACTTGGCACACAAAAATGCTCAAAAAATAGGAGTCCTAGCACTCTGGGAGGCTGAGGAGGGAGGATGGCAATTTCAAACCCAGCTTGTCCAAAGAGATAGCTCGGTGACACAAGTGACTGCCTGGCAAGTGCAAAGTCCTGAGTTCAGGGCCAGGGAGATAGTTCAGTGGAATAAGTGCTTGCCTAGCAAGCTCAAGGTCCTGAGTTCAACCCCTGGTATCACCAA
>PVKA01008048.1:0-14838 GCA_004027165.1 Ctenomys sociabilis | reverse complement strand
CCTTTTTTGTTTCTTGAGATACTCACTTTGTAGTATAAATTGGCCTCAAACTGGTGGTGATCCTCTGGCCTGAGCCTCACAAGCACTGGGATTAGAGACTTGGGATCACAGGCTTGCTGGGATTACAGGCTTGCCACCCACCTACCTGGCTGAAAGCCCTGTTTTTGAGATGTCTTTGCCTCTCCTGCTGGGTGGCCTGGCAGGTGGTTTAACCTGTCTGGGTCTCCATGGACAACCTCTCCACAATGTCTGGGGACCGGAAGAGGGCCAGTCAGGTGCCTCATGGCTTGTGCATGCTATGTGTCTCTTTATGGGTTGTTTATGCGGAGCCCCTGAGATGATGGGCCAGGTGGGCCACAGAGGTGGCTGCAACACTAGCAGATTCGATGCTTAGCTAAATGGACTTTTATGGTCATTAGAAACTGACGACAGAAGCCAAGAACTAAAACTGGTGCCCAGGGTGACCCAGTGACCATGAGCGCGTGTCTTCCAGTCACCAGCCTCCGATGCCTGACTAGGGTAAGTGGTGCTCCAGCATGAGGCTTCAGCCCCCTCTTTCCCACCAGCCCTCCTGTTTCCTGGAAACTTCTGTCTCAAGTATGGGGTCCTGCTGCCTCAGGTCTCCGACCCCAAGGATTCCAGGCCACTGAGATTCCTACTGGGTGTTGAGACAGAGGATGACTCTAGGGATATCACTGAAAGAACAGTTCTGTTAGGGAGACAGGTTTTTTGTTTTGTTTTTTTTTTGTCTTTTTGAGACAAGGTCTCACTATGCAGTTCAGGCTGGCCTTAAGCTCACTTTGTAGCTCAGGCTGGTCTCGAACTCACAACAATCCTCCTGCCTCAGCCTCCCAAGTGCTGGGATTACAGGCATGTGCCACCACGCCCAGCAACGGAGACAGGTGTACAAGGGCTGCCAGACCATAAGCATCCGGGTGTGTGTGGGGGTGGAGGAGGGCAGCCCTGTAGGGCCTGGTCCTCTGGCCCTTGCCCACTCAGCTGGCAAATACAAGTGGCAGGGATATGCTGCTGGGGCTTTGCGTGCCTTCTGTGTAACTCTTCCCCACTGCCCCCCCATCTCCCATGCTGCCCACCACCCTCCCCTCCCCCATCCATTCTCTGCCAAACATCTTGCTCCTGTCTGCTTCCTGTCCAGGAGTCTCCCATCACAGTCCCCCACCATGACTCCCTCCTAGATACCCCCTCCCCTTCCCCTCTGCCTTTTCAGCCACTGCTGCTTTCTCTCCTCTGCCTACCTGTCCCCCAGGTGTGTCAAGGCCTGGCATGGGAGGCAGCTACCTCCCCACGCTCTCCTGCTGCCTGCTTGCTTCGGACTCTGGCAGGAGCCCCACCCGCTCACCCGCTCCTCCTGGGGAATTGGCAAGTGATCAGGGGTGCGCTGTCAGCACAGGGCCCTAAGGAGCCACGGAGAAGCCTTGTCCCCTCCCAGGGTCCCTGCCCAGCACATCTGGCTACAGCAGCTCCCAGGGGGCTGCCTGGTCACTGCTAGGGCTGAAGCCCAGCCCCAAGTCCCAGGGTCCTGGCTGTCTAGGCTTGGCCTGACTCCCACCCACTGCTGAGCGCTGGCTCTCTGGTCCACAGCTATGCATGACACCAAGGAGCCTTCTTGAAGCACAGGTCCTTAGGGTCCTCTGCAGTCCCAGAAGCCACTGAGCCCGTGGCGATGGGAGGCAGAACTGGTGGCTGCTCTAGCTGGGGGATGTGTGGGGTCCTAGCTCTGCTGCAGCAGGAACAAAGGGAACGGGGCGTTCTTTCTGCACTCTGCCCACTGCCTTCCACAGGTGGTCACTGAAATCTCCAAATCACGAGGCCCAGGTCTCCCTTCCCTTGTTTGAAGTTGACACTTAAGTCCTAGGGACCCTAGTGGAAGAGAGCCCTTCTGGGTTCAACCCAAGGGTGGTCACAGGATAGAAGCCCGGCGTTGCCTGAGAGTTGGGAATGGGTAGGGCCAGCTGGGCTGTGGGTGGTGGGCACCTCAGCACCTCGCTTACCGAGCTTTGGGTCCTCCTCAGGTCTTGGATGTGCCAGCGCCCCTGGCCGTTGCCTGCTAACCAGGTCCCACCTGGCCGGCTTCCGCCGCGCCCCCTCTCGTTTGTCCTCTCCTCCTGTCACCCCTGCTCCCAGGACGGCAGGATGGCCGCACAAGGAACACCTCGCTTTCTCCTCACCTTCGACTTTGATGAGACCATTGTGGATGAGAACAGCGACGACTCGATAGTGCGCGCCGCGCCCGGCCAGCAGCTCCCCGAGAGCCTGCGCGCCACCTACCGCGAGGGCTTCTACCACGAGTACATGCAGCGCGTGTTCCAGTACCTGGGCGAGCAGGGTGTGCGGCCGCGGGACCTGCGCGCCGTCTACGAGGCCATCCCGTTGTCTCCGGGCATGGGTGACCTGCTGCAGTTCGTGGCCAAGCAGGGCTCCTGCTTCGAGGTCATCCTCATCTCCGACGCCAACACCTTCGGTGTGGAAAGCAGGCTGCGCGCCACCGGCCACCATGGCCTGTTCCGCCGCATCCTGAGCAACCCGTCGGGGCCTGACACCCGGGGACAGCTGGCCCTGCGACCGTTCCACACGCATGGCTGTGCGCGCTGCCCCGCCAACATGTGCAAACACAAGGTGCTCAGCGACTACCTGCGCGAGCGCGCGCGCGACGGTGTGCACTTCGAGCGCCTCTTCTACGTGGGCGACGGTGCCAATGACTTTTGCCCCATGGGGCTGCTGGCGGGCGGCGACGTGGCCTTCCCGCGCCGGGGCTACCCCATGCACCGGCTCATCCAAGAGGCGCAAAAGGCCGAACCCAGCTCCTTCCGCGCCTGCGTGGTGCCTTGGGACACGGCCTCAGACGTGCGCCTGCATCTGCAGCAGGTGCTCAAGGAGTGCTAAGTCTTGCTGGCCGGCAGGGGGCGCGCGCGGGGAGGGACGGGCCTGGAAGGACAGCCAGCCGCTTCCCCCTGTCCCCTCATCTGCGCGGCTGAGCCCCTAGCGGGGCGGGGAGTGTATCAAAGCCCTGTCCATCTATGCAGTTACCCCAGCCCGGATGCCTCGCCCTGTTCCACACCAATCGGTTCTGGGGTCTAGCCCCAAGAGAGGCATTTCCAAAGCACCTAGTCTTCCAAACTGGGAGGAGGGGCCAAGCAGGGGCAGCTCCCTCCTCTCATAGCTCTCTGCTGGTGCCTTCTGGAGGCTGCGACAGGAGGATCTATGCGAGCTCAAGGCCAGCCTGGGCTACAGAATTTTTTTGCTTTAATTGCTGCCTTGGGCTGCAAAACATCTCCCTGTTTTCTCTCAAGAAGACCTCAGGACCCCCAAATCCCTAAGGGCCCCTCAATCCTGCTCCAACCAACCCCGCACAATTTCTGTGCTTGCTAGGCCTTGCCTTCCTCCCCCTACCCCAGCCGCCGCCAGAGGAAATAAAGCCAGGAGACGCCGTCACCCCTGGTGATGTACCAGGGAGCACAAGGACGGCCTGGGACCTTGTATTCATGAGACTCAGACCTTACCAAAGCCGCCCTCGTCCCACTGGAGAAGAAGCCATCCTGTGCCGAGCTGGGAGCCCGCCCACCCACTATATTCAAGGTATAAAGGTGGCGACAGGGACGGAGTGGCAGATCTTTCTTTCTTGCACTATGTGGATGGGGACAGCGGGGGCGCTTTGCTCTCGGCCCGCAAGAGCGAGGCGGGAGACAGCTGGCACGGCCTGCTGAAGTCCAGGAAAGGGGGCTGAGGCTGCCTTTAACCCCTCTCCCCGTGGGCCATCCCCAGCCCGGAAGGGTGTTGTGAGCAGGTCCGGGAACTTTATTCAGAGTCATTGCTTGGGGCTGGTGATCCCATGCCCCAACGGCAAGGGGCCAGTAGTTGTGGTCACAGCGCTGAGGTCTCTCCAGCTCCAGTCCACTGCAGCAGGCCTGGGGCCCCTACCCCACGACCACGGGGAGGGGACAGGACAGAGACCTCCTGCCTCCTGCCTCAGCCCTGATTAGCAGCTGGGCACCACATAGTTCCCAGGGAAGAAGCCGGCGCCCTCGGCACTGACGCCCTCGCACCAGCCGTCGGAGTAGCGGCGGGTGACACAGATGATCGCACCCTCGGCGAAGGAGAGCTCGTTGTCCTTCTGGCGGGTGTACGGGTACAGTGTCACCACTGCAGGGAGCGGAATGTGAGGCGGCAAGGCGGTTACTGGTAGAACCCTCCCAGGGGCTGATGCCCGGTATGAAGGCAACAGCTCCCTTCCCAGCTTGGCTCAAAACTGAGATCGTCAGAAAACAAGGGCAGCCACATGCACTGGCGCACGCCTTTGACCCCAGCACTCAGTAGGCTGAGGCAGGAGGGCCGCCGCAGTTCAGGCCAGTCTGGGCTCCAAAGTGAGTTCAAAGCCTATCTAAGCTACATGGCGGGGGCCGGGGATATAGCTCAGAATAAGCGCTTGCCTGGCAAGCACAAGGGCCTGAGTTCAATCCCTGGTTCCGGAAAAAAAAAAAAAAAATTATATATATATAATACACTATGGCAAATCTCAAAAAACTAAAAGAACAAGTGAGTGAGGGGAGTTCCAAGCATGGTGGCACATGCCTGTGACCCCAGCACCCCAGGTCCCCTAAATGACACAGCAAGACCCCAGGGGAAAAAAGCAGAGGAAATGCAGGAACTGCAGAGGACGGAGGTCTCAGGAGAAAGAACCGAAGGGTTCAAGCCAACCTTTCTCCAAGTAGGCGTCGGGGGCCCAGCTGGGCTCTTCAGGTCCAAAGCCAGGCGGGGGCGGTGGCAATCCCAGGTCACTGAGCTCCTCCGGGGGCGGGGGCAGCTCTGCGGGGACGGACAGGGTGGGGAGTGAGAGCCAACAGGGCCAAACAAGTGCGAAGGGCCCGAGAGGGTGAGGCAGGTGGTGGCAGAGTGGCATCGAGTCTGCCAAGAGGACCTCGGCTGGGCCCTCAGTCCCGTCCCCAACTTGCTTCCATCTGTTAACTTTCCGAATTGATTTTTTTCAGAAAAGGTCGCGGTGTGTAGGTCGGGCTGGCCTTGAACTCACTATGTAGTTTAGACTGCATCAGCCTCGGGGATCCTGCCTCAGCCTCCCCAGTGCCCTAAGTTCTCAAGCTAGACGCACAGGATGCGGTGGGCAGAGGCCTGGCAGGGTTGGCCTCAGAGTGGGGGTTGGGGGTCGGGGTTAGGCGCTCACCCGGTGGCGGTGGCGGTGGCGGCGCAAAGCCCTCCTCAGCGCACGCGGGCAGAGGCGGTGGGGCTGGGGGTGCCGCCTGCACTGTGGACGGGAGCACCCCGGAGACACCCTCGGCGCTGCTGAGGTCCAGAAAGCGGGTTGGGGGATGTGGGCCAAGGGTTCCCCTACTCCCACCCACGGATTTTGCCGCCCACTCGGGCGCTCACCCCGCCGAGGCCAGCGACGAAGCGGAGGAGGCGGCGGACAGGTGGCCGTCCGGTAGTGCGGGGGGCTGTACGGGCTCAGGGATCCGGGGCGCCCTCCTGGGGGTGAGGTGGGGGTGTGAGTGGCCGAACCTGGCTCGGACTCAGGGGCCGGGAAGGTCCGGAACTCACGGGAGGCCTCACCCCAGAGTGGCCGAGGCCGGAGTGGCTGGCGCCTTGATGCTCCTGCACGACAGGGTCCCGGTGCGCGACAGCTGCGTGCTCAGGTCCTGGGGGGAGGGTCGGTTGACATCTTGGAGAGGAGACAACACCCACCCCTCTCCCGGACAGGAAAGGGGTGGGAGGTGCGCGGGCCTGAGTCCGCACTTCCACGTCCCTGCCCCCCCCCCCCAAGCATCCCCTGGGTACCCCGGGTGCGCCCGCATGGCCCAACCGCCCCGGGGAAGAGCAGGTCGCCCGTCTGGGGCCACTTCCTGCGTCGCCGGCTACAGCTCCAGCGTCTCCGCTCTGATGAGCCCCTCCTGCCCGGCAGTGGAGATGGGGGAGGAAAGAGTCACACAAGGAGCCCCTTTTCCAGCCCCTGAGCCGCTGAGGCAGGAGGACAAAGCATGAACCCTGTGGGGTCAGATGCGCTGCTTCCCAGAGGCCAGAACAAGGCCTGCAGGATGCACTGGGACCTGCTGTGTGCAGTGGAGCAGAAATACTGAGTACAGGTGAAAGCCTAGGTCTCCAGAACCCTGAAAAATAGACAAGAACGTGGTAGCTGAAGGAGCAAGAGTGGGTCCCCCACCCCCGGTGCTGAGGTGTCAGGGACATCAAGGGTGCCATGTAGACAGCCAATGACAATTGAGACTCATAATGCAGTCCAGGCTGGCTTTGAGCTTGCTGTGATCCTTCTGCCTCAGCCTCCCACACCAGGCTGGACACGGCTGATCCAGTGTGGCATCATGCAGACTGGAACTAACAAAATGGGGTAGGGGTGTGCAAGTGCTGGTGACATCTCTGTGTCACTTTATATCTGCATCCTGCCCTCCCACAGACAGATGCAGACAGACAGACAGGGCTGCTCTGGGTGGCTGCACAGTCGAATGGTGACCTCACCCCAGACAGGAAGCTGCCGTTCTCATGCAGCTGGGGGCCGTTCTCATGCACACCCTGACACCCTTCTTCCCACTTCCCCTTCCCAGCCCACACCCCCAAGTGGGTGCAGGGAGGGGGCCCAGGGGCTCTCCCAGCAGATGGGCTGGTGTGGGGTGAAGGCCTGGTGTGGAGGGGCACCAGAGTAGGGTTAGGGGACTGGGGTGGTGGCTGAGGGAGTGGGGGCACAGGCTGCAGGCTGGGACAAAAACATGGGAAATGGTGAGTGTGCTTGCCATCCACAGATCTGGGGAGGCTGAGGCAGGATCACTATGAGTGTGAAGCCAGTCTGGACTACATAGCAGGACCCTGTCTCAGACCCAATAGGAAAGAAGGCTTTGAGGTGGTGGGAAAGGAGGACCCTCTTCTACCTTCACTCCGTGGCCTATGTCATCCAGGCAGCCAAAGTTGATGGGTCTCCTGCAGTAGGGCTCGAGTGAGGGCAGGCTCTCAGGGGCGACCACCTTCTGGCCTGGGTACAGACGCTGCACCATAGCCAAGGTGCCAATCTCCCTTCGGGCTACCTTTTCCAAGTGCATGTTCACCATCTGTGGAACAGAGTAAGGGGACAGTGCAGAGGGGACCTGAGAGGGCAAGGGGTCTGGGGCCGAGGTGGGAGAGGGGAGGGAGTGAGGCATGGGGAGAGGAGGGGAGGCCTTCCAGGTTCCCTGGCGGAGAGAAAGTATCCTCTGCATGCTAGGAAGGACAGGACCCTGGTGGAGAACAGGGTGATTCACTTCATTTGGCAAGCTGGGGAGAAGCCAGTGGCCTTGAGAAGGGCAGGAAGACCCAGCCCTACAGGCATGTGGGGTGCATAGGCCCTGCTGGCCAGGCGGATGCTGTACCAGGCCCAGGCACGCGATACTTGGCCATCCCGGGGTCAAGGCCTGGGAAGGAAGGAGGCAGGCGGATGCCACAGGGCAGGACTCTGGCAGGAGCGACAGTGCTGGCAGGGTGGAGTTGACCTTGCCCAGCAAGCACCCTGCACATAGGGCCTGTATGAGACAGGGTCTCTGTGTAGCCCAGGCTGGGCTTGAATTGTGGGAAGAGTCTCCTGCCTCAGCCTCCTGATTCTGTGCCACCAGCCCGGAGCTTGCGCCGCAAGGGGACTCATGGGGACCCCTGGCCACACCCTCACCTGGCCTAGCGTGCTCACGCGGGCCTCCACCTGCCGCAGGGCCATACCCTGCAGGTCCAGCATGCGCAGTGTGTGCCCAGCCAGGTTCCCCACCTGGTAGGCGACGCTGGCCAGGGCCTGAGTGGCGAAGGCCATGGTCTCCTCCAGCGCCTTCCGCTTGTCCGTGGCCTGAAACACACACAGCCCCAGCCTGAGGCCAACTCCTGCACAAGAACAGGGAGCCCTGGAAATAATAGGAAGGGATTGGGAGACAGCCTGAGATGTCCAGGATCTGCAGCCTTGCAGTATGCCAGGCAGGAAGGAGAGCGGAGACCACCTTCCCACCTTCCTGAGGACTAGAGCAGCGCACAGCCCTGTGAGAGATTTGAGGGAACCATGGGAACAGCAGGAGGGAAAGAGGAACCTGTCCTGCGCCAGCTGGAGGTACTGGCCTTAGTCCAAAAGCCAGCCACCCAGCTGGGCCCGGGGGTGTGCGCCTGGGACCCCACGCTGCAGAGGCCAAGGCAGAAGAATCTCCACATTTTCAAGGTCAGGTAGGGCTCTGTAGTGAATTCAAGGACTAGACTACATAGCAAGTCCCAAAAGCAGTAGAATAAGCACTTCCCTGGCAAGCACAAGGTCCCCAGTTCTGACAAAAAAAAAAAAAAAAAAAAAAAAAAGCACACAAACCAGTCCCTGACCCCCACCCCAGACCTTTAGCCTAGAGTCTCCTAAGAGTGACACCCAAGAATCTGCGCCATTCTGAGCTGCCAGGCCACACCACACCTCTTGTTTAGTCCAGACCACAGGTTGGTGCTCGAGATCCCAGCTGACAAGACAGAGCCAGAAAAACCCTGGACCAGCTAGGCTGCCCTGCCCCCGGGTCTTTGCACTTGCTGGGTTTCCTGGGCCCCTGCTCACTGCCAGGTCTCAGCTTCCCCGAAGCACCTTCCTGTCCACCCTGAGATCCCTGCTCCTCTGTCTGATTTGCCATCTCATGTCCCTTTTCTCTCTCCCTAGAATGTAGTAGAATCAGACACTACTGACTTCTTTATTTGGTGCGCAGTACTGAGGACTGAGCCCTGGGCCTTGGCACCAGGCACGTTCTCAGCCCTTTCTAGCTATCTTTTTTTTATTTGTAGTTTTGAGACAGGATCTTCGTCTTCAAGTTGCTGACGCTGGGCTTGAATCTGTGGTCCTCCTGCCTCGGCCTCCCGGAGTGCTGAGTACAAATATGCACCCCCACACCCAGCTGTTTACTTCTTTATTATGTTTCTCTTTCCTCAAAAAAATTAAGAACTGTGAGAAAAATTAAAGAGCTTGTCTGTTCTAGTTTTGCACCCTGCCCTGGATTATGCCCGATCCACAGGAGATAGCTAGTACCGAGGCATGCGGGGAGGTGGGCGCTGGCAACTGTACAGATCAAATGGAAGCCTAAACATTGCCAGTCCTTCAGGGAAGGGCCCAGAAGGAGTCCTTGAAGACCAAAGAAGTTCTGTTGGTTTTTTTTGTTTGTTTTGCAGGACCAGGGATTGAACTCAAGACCCTGTGCTTGCCAGGCAAGCTTCTTATTCTACTGAGCTATCACGCCAGCCCCTTGAAGTTCTGGTTTTGATTTTATTTTAGACAAGGTCTCCCTACCTAGCTGAGGCTAACCTCAGTCTTGCAGCAATCCTCCTGCCTCAGCCTCCTGAGTGCTAGGATTACAGGCCTCCGCCACCAGGCCCGGCTTGGCCTCAGTCTTGCAACAATCCTCCTGTCTCAACCTCCTGAACCATCAGAGCTAAGTCCTGAGAGACCCGGCTGCCCCCACTGTCTCCTGAGATAGCCTTCTGGGGAGCCCTCTTCCAACAGCTCATTTGCATGCTGGTTTGCATCTCATCAGCATAAGCATCAGCTTGGAACAGCAGAGATGGGTGTTCAGCCAGGGGACAGGGGTTCCTTGTAGCCTAAGAGCTCCCTGTGGTAGGTGAGGAGTCAGGCCACAAGCCAGCTATAGCAGCTCCTGGGGGTCCACCTGGGTTCTTGGTTCCGCCATTCTCCTAGACAGTACCCTAAAACTGGGACTTGGAATTGTCCCCCCCCCCCCAGGGGAAATGGCACCCTATCGGTGCCTGGACCCCTCAGACCTAGACTTTGGTCTTGGCCCACAGCTAGGCCTGGTGAAAAAGGTCTGGGTCATGTCTGTTTGCCATGCAAATTGCTACTCTGCAAACCCAGTGGGCCCTGACAGAGCACTGGGCTCACCCTACCCTGATTGCTTTCTCCTGTCCCACCGGTTTCCTGAGGGTGTAGTTAGGGCCTGTCATCCCAGCACTGGAGAGGCTGAGGCAGGAGGATCAGGGGGAGTTCAAGGCCAGCCTGGGCTACATAGTGAGACCCTGTCTCAAGCCAAGCCAAAACAAGAAGAGAAATAAGGTTTGCCCAAGTGATAATGGGTTTATATCAAGGAATCTGAGGACATGGCATGCCGAGAAACTGTCTTAGAGTTACTCAGATGGCAAGGAGGGAGGCCAGGATGGGGAGCAGAGGCTCAGCTCAGGAACACCCGGCTCTGCTGGTCCCTGAGTGCTGTCTGCATGCCTATGGAATAGGAAGCTGGGTCTGTACTGCAGGCATGGGGCAGAGCTGCTGTCACTTGGTCCCCTGCCTTGCTGCTGTCACCAGCAATCTGTCTCAGTCCCAGGATAACTGTGTGACATGAAAACTTTTTCACAGTGCCTTAACCCTCACTGTGGGCTCTGCCTCAGCACCCCCCTTTCTCTTTTTGGCAAGACTGGGGATTGCGCCTCCTCAGGGCTGCTCACATGCCTAGCTCTAAGAGATTCTGTTTACCTAAATTGCTAGATTGCCCAAGCTGGGCTTGAACTTAAGACCTTCCTGCCTCAGCCTCCAAGCATGTGCCTCCCAGGTCAGGTCTTCTGTCCAACCCAAGCTCTTGGACTTCTCCACTCTCTCTTGAGTACAAGAGACCAACTGGGGTAAGATTGCAAGCAGGTTGAGGGGTCTGCAGTCTCCCCGACAGCCAGCCAGGGCCCCCAACCTCCCAGACACTGGCAGAGGGAGGAACCCAGGGGGCACAGGTTCAGGGCTGAGTTTAGGGACTGGGATGACCCTGGAGCCCTGCTGGGCCAAGTCTGCCACTGTCCCCTGAGGCCCCCAGGCCCAGGCATCCCCGTGCCCACACCCACCTGCACGTAGTTGTCCTCGCAGTAGTCCGCGACCCGCAGCAGGGCGCTGTGGTTGCTCCGCAGTGCCTCCCGCCCTGTGGGGATCTCAAAGTCCCGAAGCTGCTGCAGCTCTGCCATGGCCCTGCCTTGGGGCCCTGCCGGCCCTATGGTCTCTGGCTCCACCTGGTCTGCTCCAGGGGTTTCCTCTCCAGAGCCTCGAACTGCCGGGCCTGGGGGCTGGTGCTTGCTGTGCCCACGCAGGAGGAAGTGGCCCGCGCCGCCAGGCCCCAGGCCCATCGGCAGAGGAAGCCGAGGTCTGAGGCTGTGATTGCCGCCGCCGCCGCCTGGGCTGGGAGGAAACTGGTGGGTGGGGACTAGGGGGACAGAGGAGGAAGGGGCGGCTGCCTTAGGGGTGCATTTTCCACTCAGGGAAGCATAGAGGAAAGGGTGAGGGCCCGAGCTTCCTTGGGAAGCACGGGATGAGTCACCAGGTTGGAGGACTCCAGGGAGAGTTCTGCAGTGCAGGAAACAGGCAGGTCCCTGTCAAGCCCAGTAGGGGCCCAGTGTGCTGGTGGGGAGCTGGTGCGCAGGCCCCAGGCCTTGTCCTTCCCAGGACAGGTGAATTCGACCATTGAATGGTGGCATAGGCCTGTAATCCTGGCACGTGGGAGGCTGAGGCAGGCGGATCACGCACAGTTGGAGGCCAGCCTGGGCTATAGAGTGAGTTCAAGGCAGCCTGAACTGTACAATGACATCCTGGTTTACTTACCCTTACCCATCCACCCCCAAAATAAAAAAGGAATTGCCCCAGTGTGTATGAGGGGCTCTGGTTACACAGTATTGGGGCCTTGGGTCTGAGTCGACAGCAGCTGGACTTGATGATTTCCTGTCACAACAGTAAGGGACTCAGGGCTGGGGAGGGGTGAGGCAGAGCAGGGTTCAGGCCCTGGGGCCATGGAGGGAACCGAGATACACCAGGTGGCCAGCCCCAAGTCAAGGACTTCAGGCAAGGTGGCTGACATGTGGGGCTCAGAGGGGGACACAGAGGCCAAGAAGCAGGGTGTAGGCAGGCAACCCCAGGTTCAGGTGCTTCGCCTCAGGGTGTAGGACCTGGAGGATGAAGTGTGAGCCAGAGACCCTGTGAGATGACACTGTGGGGGTCCCTGGGGACACGGAGACATTTGGAGGGGAAATGGGGCTGCTTGGAGATCGGACCCCTGGGGCAGAGCAGCCTCAGCCCAGGCTCGGGCATGGGACAGCCAGGTGTGGTGGTGCACACCTGCGACCCCAGTGCTCAGAAGCTCAGGCAGGAGGACCCTTGAGTTTAAGGCCAGCCTGGGCTACATAGCTAGATGCTGTCTCCAGAAGAGAGTGGGGGGTGGGCAAGCAGGGGCCATGGGGGCTAGGGTCCTACAGGAGTGGGTGCTGCACAGGGAGGAGGGCAGAGGTAGAGGCGCACCCAGCACCCTAGGAGACCTCGGGGCTGGGGCTGGTGGCTCAGGCGGGGGCCCAACTTAGAGCTTGAGCAGGATCAGCTTAGGCCAGAATCCTCCTGGGCCATCTGCTTTATCCGAAGATCTTACTGAGGAGCAGCCGCTCAGACGGCATCTTGGCTGCTTCCTGCACGGTGACAGTGCCTGGGGCCGGCAAGTTCGTTCCAGCAGGTGAGGGGCTGAGGTCGCTCGGGGCTCATGTTGCTCAGGGTTTTCCGGGTAGTGACCTACAGTCTGTATATTTTTGTGGTATTGGTTGGGGCTTAAACCCAGGGCCTTCCCTCTGGCGCCCATCCCCCGCCCCCGCCCCCGCCCTTTATATTTTTTGAGACAAGTTCTCACTAAGGTACTAACTTGCCCAGCTGAGTTTGAATTTCAGATCCTCCTGAGAATTGGGATTGCAGACATGCACCGCCAAGCCTAGACTAATACCAGTGTTATTATCAGTAATAATTGTCTCTTTGTTGAATATCAGATGGCTGAGTGTGAAGAGCCTTATACTCTCCAGCAGCCCTCCTGCACCAGCAATAAAAGCTTTAAAAAAAGAATTGTTAGATGTATTTTGTCCTAGGTAGCATATTAAAGATTCTGTGTACATCGTATGCTTAGAACAATAATCGTGTGAAGTGGGTGCCATCAGTATTTTATACCCATTTTGCTGATGGAGAAATTGAGATTGGGGGAAGTTGAGTCCTCCCTGTGGTCGCCCAGCGCGGAAGCCACTGAGCTGGGTCAGAGCTGGTGTCTGCAGCTGGGGAGCTGACACTGCCAACCCTGCCCAGGTCTCTCCAGGCCACCATGGCACAGGACCTCAGTGAGAAGCAGCTGCTGCAGATGGAGGTGGAGCAGCTGAAGAGGGAGGTGAAGACCCCGAGGGCCCTGGTGAGTTGCCCGCCCCTGGCCCACTGCAGCTACTCCCTCCTCCTTTCCTGTCTGGGAGCTCCAGATTCACTAGAGATGGAGGGGCTTTTCCAGGGCAGCTCTGAGCAGGGGGCAGTTTGTCACCCCCACACTGGGGAGGCTGAAGCAGGAGGATACTACTACCTCAAAAAAAAATCAAACAAGAGGGCCTAGGAAATGACTCAGTGGAATAAGCACTTTCCTGACAAGTGCAAAGACCTGAGTTCAATCCCGGTTTCTGCAAAAAAAAAAAAAAAAAAAAAAAAAAAAAAAAAAAAAAAAGAGGCCCAGCTATATACTTCAGTGGATTAAAGCGCCTGCTTAGGCAGAGTACAGCAGCCAGGTTCGATCCCTGGCCTGCTGTGCCAGCCGCGCCCTTGGGGTACACTGAGATGCTGATTGTGTGGTGGTACACACCTGTAATCCCAGCACTTGGGAGGCTGAAAACAGGAGGATCACTGTCAGTGCGATCTGTACAGCGAGACCCTATGCTCGCACTGTATTAAATATAAAACACACATGCACACGCACATCCACACAAGGAGTGGGGTCAGGCGTGAGCATCAGGTAGGGCCACCTCCCTCCCCGTCCCCTGGCCCTGCTCTGCTCAGCCTCTGTCTCGCCTTGGGTGCTGGGCAGGGCGAGGCCCGACCTCTGTGCCTTCGCAGATCTCCAGGACAGGGAAGGATATCAAAGACTACGTGGAGGCCCAGGCAGGGAGCGACCCCCTGCTGAAAGGCATCCCAGAGGACACCAACCCCTTCAGGGAGAGGGGCGGCTGCCTGCTGAGCTGATGCCCCCCGCACTCCACAGCGAGGGCATCTCCTGGGGTGCTGGCTCCCAGAGCCCACTGCCCTCCCGGAACAGCAGGCGCCGCAGAGTGGGCCCCGCCCACCGCCTTGCGTTCCTTCCTGCCTGTGCACCCAGGACCCGGGACAGCATGCCACAGAGATGAGGAGCCCACACGGGTGGGCCTGGTGGTGCGTCTGCAAAGCCTGTGCTCTCTGGAAGGCTAAGGCAGGGGGAATCCCAAGTCCTACCTGGGCAACTTAGCAAGAGCCTTTCTCAAAATGAAAAATAAAAGGCCTGAGGTTGTAGCTCAGTGCAGAGTTCTTGGGTGCAGTCCTGTGTCACACACACACACACACACACACACACACACACACACACGCACGCACACACAGCCAACCTACAACACCTGGAAGAAGGCCACATGGAGTAGCTAGGGGCAGGGGCTAGGGGTCCATTTCTGCCACCGCATGTCCTCAACTCTCTTCTGGATTACAGAGGTGAACGCTGAACAGGAGAACAGACCAAGCAAGGAGGAAGGCCCCAAAATGGGTCCCGGGCCTCCAGCAAGGTTGGTGTGAATGTGGGAGGGGGCGTCACGGGGTGGGGCCAAGGCTAGAGTGGGACCGCAGTCAGGACCTATTAGGAGGCCACATGTGGTCGATGCCTGTAGTGCAGCACTGAGGAGGCTGAGGCAGGAGGATTGCCATGAATTTAAGGCCAGCCTGGGCTACAAAGTTCAAAGCCAGCCTGAACTACAGGGCAAGACCCTGTCTAAAAAGAAAGAAAAAGACAGTAACGTTTTAGAGACTTTCATTTGATCACAGTGATC
>PVKA01008047.1:10901-74867 GCA_004027165.1 Ctenomys sociabilis | reverse complement strand
TTTTATTTTTATTTTATTTTTTATTTTATTGAAGTACAAATATCAATCAGACAGTTTTAAGACACCTTAACAAGGCAGATTCAATAAATTAATACATTGCAAACTGTTTTCATACTCTTGGTATCGTACAAGGTGCATACATGATATTATACTTACAGACATTATTATAGCAGATGTCTCTTATCAGTAAATTGAGTGTAGCTGTTTACTTATCTTATTTTTTATACCTGAATTATTTTTTTTTATTTTTTATTTTTTTTTTGTCTTTTTGAGACAGGGTCTCACTATGCAGTTCAGGCTGGCCTTAAGCTCACTTTGTAGCTCAAACTGGTCTCGAACTCACAACAATCCTCCTGCCTCAGCCTCCCAAGTGCTGGGATTACAGGCATGCGCCACCACGCCCGGCCTGATACCTGAATTATATCAAAAATTCAATAATTATTTTCCTAGTGGATGACCATAGTACTAGAAGCCGACATAATATCCTGTCCAACCACCATCAGTGCAAATCTTGCCTCTCATAGGATTATGTAGAAGCACAGCGTTATCTATCCCAACTGTACTGTCTATACACACACATCATGATTTTTTTCTTTCTATACCCCTTCCTTTGTCTACACCTGTCGAAGGTGGGCACTCCATTGTCATTCAACTAACTTAGGTGCTTGAACTTGACAACACAATCCAACACAGTCAAGCATTCCACAACAATAGTGAGTTATTCAAAGAAGTTGTCGACCATGGCCATTTACAGCTCAGCTTAATATTATGGCCCCACGATGTATACTTCATTTTTATACTTTTCTGATGGATGGTTAAGATGTAGATAGAGCAAGACTTATATACCAACATGTGTACTTTATGTTTCTTATGTGGTCAGTGAAGTCCCCTCAGGGTTTATCTTGTCATCCTGTACCTTATTCTGAAGATCCTTTGTCTGTGTCAGCCATGTGCATGAGTCTATTATGCATTTTGGATCTTACTCACTCTCTCAGCTTCTCATACTAGGGAGACAATATGATGTTTACACATGTGAGTCAGATTTATTTTTCTTACATGGTCTCAAGTTACATCCACTAACCTATAAAAGTCTCCAGTTTATCTTTATAACTGAGTAGTACTCCATTATCTTTTTTATTTGTATCTCCGTTAATTGGCATCTGGGTTATTTCCAAGATTTAGTTATTACAAATTGTACTGCTATAAACATGGGTGCACATATATCACTGTGGTATAATGTTTTCAGTTCTTATGGGAGGATAACAGGAAAGACAATACCTGGGTTGAATGGGACTTCTAATCCTAGTTTTTGAGGAATCTCTACAATGATTTCCACAGTGGTTGCACCAGTCTACACTCCCACTGATAGTGGAAAAGGGTTCCTTTTTTCCATACAACCATGCCAGCATTTGTTATTGGTTGATTTCTTGATAATAGATATTCTTTCTGGGGTGAGATGGGATCTCAGTGTTGTTTTAATTTGCATCACTCCAATGACCAATGATATTGTACACTTTTCATATATTTATTTGCTGTATTTATTCATCTGAGAAGTGTGTATTCATCTCACATGCCCAGTTCTGGACTGGGTCTTTAAATTTAGAAGGTCTGATTTTTTTTAATTCTTTAGATATTCTTTTTTTTTTTTTAACACTCATTTACATATTTTATTTGAAAGTGTTTACACCAGTACAGTGAAACTAGACTTTAGAGAATAGATGTCATTAGTTTAGATATCATCAGTTTATTGTAAAAGAGACATGGAAATTATGTACATGACGAAAGACAGCAGAAGCTCAGTGGAATGGGCAGCACTGTGTGATGCCATTTCAACAGTGATTTACTTCACTCTACGTATTTTCCAAGAATGTCACCATCTCTGAACAAGAAATAATCCTTGTTGTCTAGAGCTACTTTGGTGCCTCCATATTCTGGAAGAAGAACTCTATGGCCAACTTTCACACTAACTGGTTGGATCTCTCTACCCTTTCCCTTAGAGCCAGCCGGACCCCAGAGCCACCACAGTTGCCCCCAGCACTTTGCCTTGAAAGGCAAAGTGGAAGCCTCATGCCTTTCTTTGGTGACAGTTTTGCCTGCGCTCCTTTCCACCAATACGCGGTCAAACAGTAGGAGAAACTTCCGAAATGCCTGTCCAGCCATGGCCCCTAACCCGCAGCTCACTCCACTACCACGCTGCCTGCCTCGGCAAAGAGAAACCCACGCTCGCGCCCTGGACGTGTGACTCTTTAGATATTCTTAACAGTAATCTTTTGCCTGAGGAGCAGCTAGAAATTTTTTTCCTCCATATTGTGGGTTGTCTCTTAACTCTCTTGAAGGTTTCTCTCACAGTGAAAATGCTTTTTAATAAGATGTTATCTGTTTGCTGTGATAGTTTCTATGTGATCAGGGTTTCATCTATAAAGTCTTTGTCTACGCCAGTGTTGTCAGGAGTTTTATCTATTCTATTTTCCAGCAGATTTAACGTATCTATTTCAATATTTAGGTCTTTGATCCATTTTGAATTTAGTTTGGTACACAGTGAAAGGTATGCATCCAGTTTTAATGTTCATTATATGTAAATCCAGTTTTTCCAGTTATTAAAGAGACTATTTCTTCCAATGAATGTGTCTGGCAACTTTGTCAAAGATAAAGTGGCTAAATATGTCTGGAGTTGTTCCTGCATCTTCTATTTCATTTATCTTTGAGTCATTTTTTTTGCCAGTATCACTTTTTTTAAATCACCATAGCTTTCTTGTATAATTTCACATCAGATACTGTGATGCCCCCCTACCTTGCCTTTGTTATCCAGAATTGTCTTTGTTATTCTAGTAGACCAGGAAGTCTAATTCTTGACATTATCCAGATTACTTCCATCTATCTTGCTATAACTTTGTGCCCTGCATTTCATGTTTTTTAAACTTGTTTTTATCCTTTTTCTTTTAGCCATATTTCTGTCTACTGAATATCTCTGCTATACTATGCCCTTGACTTTGTATAAGTTTTATCTCTCTCTCTTTTTTTTTTTTTTTGTATTTTATGGACGGGTGTAAAGGTTGTTCAGGATCTCTCTAGATCAGACTCATAGTGATCTGTCTGTATACAGCCTCCCAAGAGCTGAGATTATAGGCAGGCACCACCAGCACCAGTCTAATTGCCCTCTCAGCATGCCCTGGGGGTGGGGCTGACACAGCAGGCCTGGGGATCAAACCCTGTGCCTGCCTGCAGGCGCTGTAATCCATCCAGTTATTTGGCCAGCCCCTCTGCATTTTTCTATGTTTCCAGAAGAAACAAAAATTAAGTTATGACCACTTCTGACTACCTAAAACATAAATTCTAAGCTCTGTGGTGTCTTCTGATCTGTACATTTTTTCCAGCAAATAATACTTGTTAGATGCAAATGTTAGATGCAAATTTCCTGAGGTATTTAATAAGAAAGTTCCATAGAACGTAATGAAATATGCAAGCTGCACAATGCAGTAGACAGATTTTAGGATTGTCTTAGAATAAAAAGGACTTAAAAGCTTAAAATGAAGCTTAAGAACCTTAACATTTTCAAGCAATTCCATTTGTTCAAAAGTGTTAATCTCACTACTGAGTCACTACATGGTCAAAAGTCAGCCTCACACTTTATGCTAGGAGAGTAATACAGATACCTAGCAGATACAATTTTAAGATGTCTTCTTTCTTTTTCAAAGGTAGCATAGTGTTGGAAGGGCCACCCACATAGTATAAAAAGAGCAAACTATTTTTACAAAGGCAAGCTTATGTAATGGGCCAAATAATAATACATGTTCTGACTTCTATGTTTGTCAACAGCCATAAACATTACAGTCTTAGTTACTCTTCTCTGGTTGCTGGGACAAATACCAGATACCCAAAATGAAGAAAGGAAAGATTTATTTAGTTCACAGTTACTGGAGGTTTCAATCCATATTCGGCTGGCTCCAAGGCAGAGAATACCTGTCAAGGTGGCAGCACAGAGAAAGAACAAAAGGGAGAGGTAGCAGCAGCTCAAGCAGCTAACTTCTCTCCCCTCCTTACATTGTAGTGCAAATTACCTGCCCCAGGGCAGGTGCAGCATCCACACCCACAGTAATCAATCACCAACTCCAGAAGCTTCCCCAAGACTTCCTGAGGCTTTTGGGAGACACAAGCCATAACATTCCACCCCTGGACCCCCCAAAGACTCATGCACATCCCTTTATGCAAAAGACATTCTAGTCCATCTCTAAGAGTTGCCAAAGTCCCAACAGTTTCAGCATTGCTTAAAAGTCCAAGTCCCAACTCTCCTCCATGATCCAAGGCAGACTCTGAGTTGTGAGCCCCTGTACGAATGAAAAGTTACACACTTCCAACATTCAAAGGCACAAGATAAACACTACCATTCCAAAAGGTACACACGGCAGCATAACAAGCATTGGGACCAACACAAGTCCAAAATCCTGTAGTTCAGTACGGGACATCTGAAGCAGTCTGGGCTGAGTTGTGAGCCCCAAAGTCCTTGCATGGCTCCACCCCTACAGCACTCTTATTGGTAGCTTCCATGGCTGGCTTTGCTCCCTCCTTGCTGTTTTCCTTAGATGATCCACATTCCTGGCTTTTTCAAACTTCTGGGGTTTCCACTGAATAGGCTTCTCTCTCACAGCTTCATACACTGCCCTCCTAGTGGCACTCTGCCTGGCCTGCCAGGTCTTCTTCTGAAATTGAGGAGGAAGCCTTAACCTCAGAACTTGTGCATTCTGAATGCACCTAAAACCAGTGCCATATGGATGATGCCAAGGCCTGCTGAGAAAAACTGATCTGAGGTGGGTGACCTCCAAACGATACAGGGAACCTCCAAATGACATATGGAAAAATGATTTCCAGACCTGACCTGCACGAGTTCGTGTTCTCTAAAATCGAAGAATGAATTTTAGGAACAAATGGGGGTTATAAGCAGAATAGATTTATTGAGAGAAAGGAAGCTCCTGTCCAAGAGGGACAGGAGGGGGGCCCAAGTGAGTAGTTCCCCAGGAAGTTGTCTCTTCAGGGACTTTTATACAGTAAAACCATGTGGTGAGACAGGTCTAAGGTGGTGAAGACAGAGGAACTCTCTTAGGTGGACAGGAGGTGGGACAAAACTATGGTCAACCAATGGGATTACAAGCACCATTGCTCAGGTAAAATTGTTTAAGTTCAGGAACAAATAGGGAAGCAAGTCACATAGCAAGGGGGCATGAATGTAGAACAGGACTTTATCAGGTAGTAGTAGTCAGATTAATCATGGTCTCCCTCAGGTTGAGGATCAATCTCACACACCAATCTTTAGGGAGGTCGGCATTTGTTTGATCTTTGGTCTTTAGGTCTGGCCCCTGTGGGAGCATCCATCCCTCCCAGAGTTGCAAGATATCTTATCTCCTGTGTTACCTCCTTCAAGACTCTGTCTGCCTGCCTATATACTATTTCTAGCTAACTCAGCTGCCTACAACATGGATGATGCCAAGGTCTCCTGCCAGCTGTAGCAGTAGCTAGATCTTCCTCTCTCTTGGCTGTAGGGTCGAGTGCCTGGATCACTGAGCACTCTGACCCTGATTCTGAGAATAAATTCTCCATGCTAATGCCATTCTGGAACCTGGTGTGGCCACTGCTGCCATTCTGGAGCAGGGGGCTCTGTGGCTTTCCCCTAAAGGCAAAGTCCCTGATCTTTGCAGTTCTGAGGCTGCAAAAGGTGGACACCTGCCTCCTCTTGTGATGCCCTCAGGCCATCCTTTCCATTCTCTTGTTCCTTCTCAATAACGGAGATACTCTCAGCTCCATCTTTGCAGTCCACAGCTTTATTGGCTCTTTCAGGCAAACTCACCATATTTTGAACCATCGTGCTGGACTCCTTGCTCTTCACTCTCAACATAAATCTGGCTAAAAGTCCCCTGTAACAACCATGCCACTGTCCCAATATTTGGCTGCTTTGAAATATCTTTTTCCAGATTGATCAGTCCACTATGCTTAAACTCAGTCTCATGCAGTCTCTGGACACGAGCAAAATGCAGACAAAGCTTCCACCAAGCCATAACAGACATTGTCCAGAGCCCAACAACCAATGCAGTCCTTCTTCCCTGTAGAAACCTCTCCAACCTGGTCCTTACAGGCTGCTTTTTATCAGCCTTCTGGTCTTTTGAGCTCTAACTAGAATCTCCCAAACAGAACAGCTGAAGCTGTTTCAGCACTTCACTTGTAGGAGACATTTCTGAAACTTTCCTATCCCATAAACCATTCCCAAAAGCTTGTAATCAATACTTACCTGGCAGGGGCGATACCATGATCACCAAAAGCTTGTAATCCACGTGGCCAGGTTTAGTCACAGCAATGACTCCATTTCTATGGTACCACATTCCGTCTTAGTTACTCTTCTCTTTTTGCTGGGACAAATACCCGACACCCAAAATGAAGAATGGGAAGATTTATTTAGCTCACAGTTACTGGAGGTTTCAATCCATATTCAGCTGGCTCCAAGGCAGAGAACAACCTTTGAGGGTGGCAGCATAGAGAAAGAAAAAAAGGGAGAGGTAGCAGCAGCTCAAGCAGCTAACTTCTCTCCCCTCCTTACATTGTAATGCAAATTACCTACCCCAGGGCAGGCGCAGCATCTATACCCACAATAATCACCAACTCCAGAAGCTTCCCCAAGACTGCATGAGGCTTTGGGGGAACAACTATACATAAACCATAACAATTACTAAACAAATAAACATGGATGCGACCATATTTCAGAAAATTTGTATTTGAAAAAAACAAGATTTAACCCAACGTCTTTAATTGCTGCCTCTCCCCTCTTGGTATAGGAAAAAGAAAGAAAACTAATAATTACAAGATGTGATTTTATTTCCTTTGCACTTAGTATTGAATCCAGAGTCTATGCCCTGACCTACATCCCTAGCTCCTTTATAAACTGTACTTGGAGACAAGTTCTCACTAAGCTACTAGGAGGTCCAGGCTCAGCCTCCCAGAGGGCTGTGATAGCAGGCAAGAAAGGCAAATTGAAGATCTCTGTTTTGATACTGAATAGATTGGGAAATACCATTGACATGGTTATTCAACCTTTGTTTATAGGAGGACACAAATACAGTAGCACTTGAGGTGGGAAGTAGAAGACCGAGGCATGCTGAAGTCAAAAGCCAACTTCATAGTTTATGGTATGAGTCCTATATTTAGGGATGTCTGGCTGGTAGGATTCCTTTTTTTTTTTTCTTTCTTTTTTTTTTTTTTCTTGCTCAGAACTGGGGATTGAACTCAGGCCCTTGTGCTTGTCAGGGAAGCACTTATTCCACTGAGCCATCTCCCCAGGTTGGCTAGTAGGGTTCTAAAATGCCTTCTTTCTTCCTCCAAAGATGAACAAATTTGTTTTAGCAAGGCCAGTCACAACAGCACATCTTATCACAGCTTTTTATTTAACACTGTCTTGATGATTCCATTTGTACTGCATGTAAATTTAAACTATACTAGTTGAAAACGATCAATTTTGCATGAGTCAAGCAGAAATTCACTGTTGTGAGCACCCTTGAGATCAAGAGATAACTAAGCAGTTTTATCTTTTCTACTTTTTAGAAATAAATAGCACATTTATTTGTTAGTGGACTTGTTTGTAGGTTATAGGAAACTTAAAAAAAAAAAGACTTGTTTCTCTCCAGTATACAGCAAGGAGATAAGCAGTCTGGATTCTCATGGCAGGCAGCTCCAAGACGTGGTTGTGTTGCTCATCTGCTAGTCCTGGGGGAAGATGGTTAAAGGAATGTCACACACTATATCTGCTCCCAGCCATCAGAAAGAAAAGAATAAAGAGATGAATGTCCACCTGTTTTAAGGAACTTCCTTGAACTGGAAAAGTATGATTGAAACAAGAAGCTTGGATGGGACTAATGGCGATGTGTTTTTTATTGTAAGAATGTTTAAACATTCATGATGTGTTTTATATTGACCATCACTTGGTCTTCGAATCTCAAACACAGGTTTTCCATGTTTCTTTTAGGTCTTCATTTACTATTAGGCCTGTTAGCCCAACTTTCAGGACAATTACAGCAGCTGTTTATGATTTTCTTTTTTTTCTTTTTTTAAAAATTCATTTATTTATTACAGTGTCTCGCTACACATCACGGATTCTTTTTTTGCGGGGGGGGGGGGGAAGGTCAGCTCAGCCCGCCCTGGGGGGAGGGGCTGGCATGGCATGTGGTGCTGGGGATCTAACCGAGGTCCATGAGAGGCGCTTTAGACCGCTGAGCTATCTTGCCAGCCCTATGATTTTCTAAGAGAAGGTAAAAATTTCCTCTGGAGAATTTTAATATATTTGGCATTTCTCTCAGAAATACAAAGTGGGCAATCACTCTATAAATAAACTTGATCTGCCCTAGAGGAAAGCAGGCAGCTATCTTTTTCCCTGAAAACCAGCATTTAAAGAAACACACATGTAATTATGATACGTTACTATTTTTCTGATAATATAAAGTTATATATTTAATTTAAACACTAAGACTTCTATTAGCTATGCTGTTTTATGCACACACACTTTTGAGTTCTTTATTTTCCTTCAGAAATCCTTCATTAATGATGGCATGCTGTGCCTCTGTTTTTAGCTTAGCTAGTTTTTCCAAATGCTTTTGTGATATTGTTATGCAGAGTGTTGGCTTTCTTTTACTCTTTCTACCCTTCATCATTTATTAATGACATAGATTGCATGATGAAGAGTTGTCAACATTATCATTTTTCTATATTTACAGATAGAATAACCTCACTGAAGTGGATTTGTCATCTAATAGCCCTAAATGATCTTTCTCTTTCGAACTGCATTTCCCTCCATTGTTTAATGTTCCTCCCAATAGCTTATCATCCACTACTGTCTACTCTCCTCTCTCCCTTTAATTCCTGAGACAGATTTCCACTTAAAAGACTAGGAAAGTACTAGGTGGAGAGATTCCAAACACACCAGTGCACAAGGTCTTCTGTAAAGAGATACATTTACCCAGTGTAGGTTAACACAGTGACAAACTCAGTGAGTCACTGTCCGTGGGATTAGGATGTAATTGCATTTGAATTGCAAAAACCAGTATGTATAACTTTCATTAACTACAATAGAAACTCAGTGTCTAAGTTCCTGTGCAGAGGAAAGAGAAGTAGGTATACTCCCTAGTCTAATGTAAAACATAGATTCTTATATTTAAGCTGGAATTTTCATAACTGTTTAATATTACTGTGTGAATTGTTCTAGGGAGAAGCAATGTCAGGGAGAAAATAGCACTCTATTTCTGTAAACCATTTTAGCAGTCCTCAGAGAAGGGGATTGCCAGACATTTATTTTGGCAGTTACCTAACTAGCTACAATATGTTTTCAAATTATGCATGAGTTGCTAGTGTACTGTGATACCTGACAAAGTCACTATATATTTTTCCTTATCTTTGCTGTATTTGGAATACAGAAAAAGAAGTCAGCATTTCCTTTCCATGCTAACATTTTGAAATTAACAATATTCATTATTATAAAAAAGAATTCCTTGGTCAAATAGCTGTTCTTAAATACATTTTTATTTGAAGATCACTTGTCTTTACGGATCCTTTCATTTAATTTGTAATTACCTTAAATGATTAAAAAGAATATAAATGACTTTTTGGTGTGTGTGGTACTAAGGACTGAACCCAGGGTCTTTTCACTAAGCTACATTTTATTTTTTTATTTTGAGATAGGGTCTAATTCACTGAATTCCCAGCCTGGTCTCAAACTTGTCATCCTGCTGCCTCAGTTTCCCAGACATCTGGGATTATGGTATGTGACAGACTCATATAATTTATTAAAAGAAAATAGAATAATATTATTATATCATATATATATATATATATATATTTCACAAATTATCCATTAGTGATAAATAAATTATACATATTAATTATTGAACCAAACACTACTGTCTAAATTATGTTTCTAGGCATTGGAAGGCAGAAGGTGATATAACTTATTTAAAACAAGTTCTATTCTTCCAATGTCCTTATAAGCCCATACCTAATTGAGAACTTTTTGATGGAGGGTGTGGGAGCTGGTTGAGCTAAAAGCATCATGAGAACATGAAACTGTTGTTACAGTTTACAACACAGGCAGCCAAACTGAGAATAGAGAAGCAACTGACTGACTGTGACTCTAACAGTACACTTGATTTTAAACTTTCCAATTATCTTTCATGTATCACTTACTCCATGCTATTAGATATTTGTTAGGCTTAGATTTGATGACCATGTCCTTTGATACTTCAGCCCACACTATTTCAGTCCTATGGTCTACTGCCCAGATTTCTGAGTTGAAATTGAGTCTTGAATTTGATAGCATGAAGAGTTAGTGTTTTGGGCAAGTAACTAGCTCCTAAGGGCAGAGTTCTCATGAGTGGGATCAATGACCTTATAACAGGGCCCAAAGGAGCTCCTTTGTCCCTTCCATCATGTGAGGATGCAGCAAAGTTTTGGTTGACTATGGAACAGAGAGAGCCCTAGCTAGCTACTGAATGTGCTGGTGCCTTGGTTGAGAATTTCCAAGCCTCTAGAACTGGGAATTCTTATAGCACACTTAACAGATGGAGATGCTGTGAAGTTCTCTGAAGAAGCTGAGATTCTTCAGGGATGTCTTAAGTTCCTTTTAGTGAAACTCCCTTTCAACAGTGTTGTCTCAGCTACTCCTCTCTTGTTGCTGGGACCAATACCCAGCACTCAAAACTAGGGAAGGAAAGGTTTATTTAGCTTACAGTTAATGGAGGTTTCAGTCCATACTTGACTGGTCCCAAATAGACTGGCACATAGCAAAAGGCAGCAGTTTATGGTGGTGGCAAACTCAAGAACATAAGGGAGGAATAATGGCTACAGAGAACAAGTCTGTCTCCATTAAATTGCATTCAGGCTCTCTGCCCCAGGCTGGGTGTAATACTCACACTCCTAATCCCAGCAGCATTCACACCCATCCTCCCAGTGGATCATGAGTTAATCACAAATTCTATAAGTCTGCCCCACGATTGCACGAGGCTTTGGGGGGACACATAGACACAAACTATGACACTCTCTATCTGACCTAACATTCTTAGCAGTAAAACTTTTAAATGTGTTGCCAAGCACAGCAGATCTTCAGTCTCCCCAACTCAAATGCTAAGAATATTCTAATAGAGCACCTGAAACTTACAGAAGAGATTTTCCCAGTCTGTTGCAGCCCCTTACTCAACGACTTTATCAATATTCATCAAATGAATGACTTTATTCTGTGACCTCTTCCATTGTAGAACATGCCATTCAGAGTAACTTGAATCTGTTTTTTTGGATTATAGTCATTCATATTTGGCTCAAAATCTTTTTTTTTTTTTTAATCTCCTTTAAAGCAGGGTTGTTCTCACTTTAGCAGCACTTATATTTAAAAGCAGGTCATTATTTTATGTTGACAATCTCATCATAGGAGACATTTATGGTGTGCCTACATTACAGACTCATGCATGTATAACTTGAACCATGTAGTCTGGCTGTGTTTAATAGAGCTGAAACAAATACATTCTCACAATAAAATTTTGACTTTTGATACATGGGATAATAACCAAAAGAGCAACTAAACATTCGCAGTACTTCCCACCAATTATTTTTATTATTACATGTTTGAAATACATATGTTTATAGTCTTTGTGAGGACTTGGTACATGTATGTAATACATTTGAAGTTTTTTCTCATTATCTTCCCTTCCCTTCTCCATCCCTTCCCTCTCCCTTCCTCATTTCTGATCTTTTTTTTTTTTTGGTCTTTTTGAAGTAAGATCTTGCTATGTACTTCAGGATGGCCTTGAGCTCACTTTGTAGCCAAGGTTGGTTTCAAACTCGCAATGATCCTCATGGCTCAGCCTGTGCTGAGATTGCAAGTGTGTGCCACAAAGGCTCTGATCCTCTTCTCATTTGAGAAAAACGTGTCTTCCTACTTTCCATACTCTTTTATTTTGCTCTATATGGGTTTTTTCGTATAACATAAGCTTTATGATATTTAAACTCATGTATCTGATTTATTTAACTGAACTTTATGGTCTCAAGGTACACCCATTTTCCTACAAATGACTCATTTATCCTTCTTTATGGCACAGTAGTACTCCATGTGTGTAAATACACATTTTCTGTATCATTTCTTTCTTTTTTTTTTTTTTTTTGTCTTTTTGAGACAGGGTCTCACTATGCATTTCAGGCTGGCCTTAAGCTCACTGTAGCTCAGGCTGGTCTCGAACTCACAACAATCCTCCTGCCTCCACCTCCTGAGTGCTGGGATTACAGGTCTGCGACACCTTGGACATATAGGCCACTTTCATGAATTGCTTGCAATAAACATGATTATTCATATTTTTAATTATTTTGGAAGATACCTAGAAGAGGAATAGTTGGGTTGAGTAGAATTTCTAGCTTTAGTTTTTTGAGAAATTTTCATAATTTCTATAGTTATTGTACCAGTCTATATTCCTATCAGCAATGCAAAAGGGTTTTATTCCTGTGGCCTCACAAGCACTCACTATTTGATCTTTTTTTAATAATGGTCACTCTTCTGAGGAGTAAGAAGAAATCTCAGTGTTGTTCTAATTTGCAGTTCTCCAAAGGCAAGTGAAGTTGAACATTTTTAAATGTATCTGCTGACCATTTACATGTCTTCTTTAAGAAGTGTCTGTTTCAGCTGCCCAATTTTCCTGGATCATTTGTTTGGAGGAGCATAATTATTTTCAATTCTTCATATAAAAGATATCAGTCCTCATTTTTTTTCTCATTAGCAAGGTTGTCCCTTCACTTTAGTGGTTGTTTTTTTTTTTTTTTTTTTCTGTAAAGAAGCTTTTCAATTTGATCTGATCCCATTTGTTGAATATTTTTATCTTCCAGTAGTAGCTTAAATATTTGCTTCAACATTTAGGCCTTCGGTCCATTTGACTTTAGTAATGGTGAGAAATACAGGTCTAGAGTCAATCTTCTGTCTGTAAAGAGCCAGTTTCTCCAAAACCATTTATTAAATAGGTTATCTTTACTCTAAAGTTTTTGTCCCTTTAATCAAAGATTAATTAGTTGAATGTGCTTAGAATTATTCCTGTATCCTTTGTTCTGTTCCATTGACCCACATATCTGTTTTTTTTTGGTGCCAGTAGCATGTTGTTTTTGTCATCGTAGCTTTGCAATGTAACTTTAATTGAAAACTGTTATATCTCCAGCTTTATTCTTGTTAACCAGTATTTCTTCTGCTATTCTGGGTCTCTCGGAGCTTCTTATAGAATCTTTACATTGTTTTCTCTAGTTGTGTGAAGAATGCTATTGGTATTTTAATGGGGATTGCATTAAATTTATATAACAGTTTTGGAAGTATGGCCATTTTGACTCTATTGATTCTGCTATCCAGGATCAGGGGATATCTTTCCATTTCTGATGTTCTCTTTGTTTCCTTTTTAAAGAATACTGTAGTTTTTGCTGTAGAGATCTTTTAATTCCTTAGTTAATTCCTCAGGATTTAATGTTCCTAACACCATCCATTTTTAAACATGTGCTTCTCGACAGATTTACATAAATTTTTGGAGTGTAGCTCTATGAAGCAATAAAGAAACTGAGTTATAGAAAGGTTAAGTTACTTGTCAAAAGTAAAGTGCTGCTAACTGATATAGACTAAATTTGATGACAGCTGTATTATTTATTGAATTACTTGAAAAAGAAACTGAATCATTTCTCTCTACCTTTTTGGTTTTCTTCTCAGTCTTAATGATACTATTCTGCCCCTCTGTCCAATTTCTTCCTTTTCTCAGTAACATGCAGTCTTAATTCACTGAATTCTAAAGCTTTAAGTGTAATTTGTATGCTGATTATACTCAATGTATAATTCTAACCCAAAGTCCTCTCCTGATATCCATATCCACATACTCTCTTTTCTCTGAGCACTTTTGGTGGCAATATTTTCTTCCCTCTTTAAGCTTTCTGGTGTTTTCTGCCAACCTTGGCTTCCCTTAACTTATATCTGCATCGCTCCAGTCACTTAACCATCTACTTCTCATGTGTCTTCACATTTTTTAATGTATGCCCATGCTTAGATTTCTCCTTTTAACCACAATACCAGGCATATTGAATTAAAGACCATGCAATGAACTAACTCACTTTAACTTCATTATTCTGTCAAGACTTCATTTTCAAGTAAGGTCACATTCAGAGATATTGGGAGCTAGAACTACGTGTTTTTGGAACATGATTCAGTCTGTAACATCAATGTCATGAGAAGGACTTTAATAAGTGAAAGAAGGAGGCATATGAGTCAGAGCATTCTTCCTGAGAAAGATTAGAAGGGTCATTGCTGATGAGACAGGCTGAAGGGCAGAAGGCCAAGGAATGCAGACAGCCTCAAAAGAGAACAACTCTCTACAATCTACAGAAAGCTATGAAGCCCTGCTATTTTTCTTTTCTTTTAAATATATTTAGTACAGGGTTTACAGGGTCTCACTATGTAGATCAGACTTGTAGTGATCCTCCTATTTTCAGCCTCCCAAGCACTGGGATTACTATGTCACCACTACCCCCAGTCTCAATTTCCGTCTCAGCATGCCCTGGGGGTAGGAAGGGGCTAGCACAGGACTCAATCCCCAGCTGCTGTGCTCTGCCTCAGCAGGCACGTTAGTTCCCTGAGCTACTTGGCCAGCCCCCTGCTGATTTTTTTTGGCCCAATGACATGTTTCAGAGCCCTGTAATCCAGAACTAGAAAATAATGTCTGTATTCTAAGCCACCAACTCCATGGTAATTTGTTATAGAATTAATAGGAAATTAATACACATGCTAAGAAAAGTCCTAGTTTTGGATTTATCTGAGTTGTTTATGAGTAGTACCCTCTGCTTCCAGCACCCAGATAATAGCAATGGTAGGCTTCCCCCATCTTGATTTCGGCCTCTACTTTTTTTTTTTTTTTTTTTTTTTGCAGAACCAGGGATTGAACTCAGGCCCTTGTGCTTGCCAGGGAAGCACTTACTCCACTGAGCCATCTCCCTGGCCCTTCGGCCTCTACTTTAATCACACCCTTTTAGAGGTCTTTTGCTACAAACTGAATGTTTATGCCCTCTTGCCCAAGTGAAACCATGAACCAGGTGTAATGGTACCAGCAGCTTTGGGGAGGTAGCTGAGTCATGAGGGTAGAGGACTCACAATGGGATCAGTGCCTTTGTGAGAGAGATACAAAAGTTTTGTCTTCTATACAGCAAAACAATGGTCATCTGCAAATTGGAAAGTAGATGCTTACCACACACAGATCTGTAGACACTATGATCTTAAATTTCTCTGGAAATATGAGAAGTAAATGTTTCTTATTTAAGTCTCCAGTCTATGTTGGTTTGATACAGCACTTAGGCCTAAGGCATCTTCCTTGATTATTCATTCAAGCTACTTTCTGTCACATGGCTGTTTTATTTTTATCATGGAGGTAATAACTTCTTGTTACTTCTTCATGTCATTCTGAAACACTCAATGAAAGCTGAAACTACTTCTCTCCCTTTTCTTGTAGCATCAGTATCTAGACTGGTGTCTGCTACATGCATAGCATGAGCTCAATATTTACTGAATAAATGAATAAGCAGTTATTCCACCCAAGTAAATGTATAAATTTTATTCCATTTAATCTTTTCAGCAGCCCAAAATGATGGAATTCCTATCAGCATTTTATTAAAATCCACAGGAACAGGAACAAGTGTATCTAAGTTTTTAGCAAAAGTGGGTATTCATAAACATTAAGAAAAGTGTATGATTTCTTGTTATATAGGTCATGCTTTATCTTGGTCTTAACCATCCAGTAGGAAAGTATAAAAATAAAGTATAAAAAGGAAAGCCATATTAATGTGCTGAGCTGTAAAAGGCTCAAGTCAACAACTTCTGATATTGCCAGTCTTACAGAATACCCACTACTATTATGGACTAGTGGACTATATTGGAATATTTTGCTGAATTCACGCACCTATAATATTTAAATGACAATGGAATACCCTTCTCTGACTAAACAAAAAAAGAGGATACAGATGAACAACCATTTTGTATCTGTATGTTCAAAATAGTTAGAAAAAAAAATAGGATAGATATATGGCTACGTTCTCTTAATTCAATGAATAAAAAGATTTGTTCTAATAGTGTTTGTAGACAGGATATCATGTCTGCATCTTGTACAATGAATAACCACTAAGACAATAATATGCAATGTATTAATTATTAAAACTGTCCTACTAATCAGTTTTGAGACTCTCATTGCTATTTCTCAATGAAATTATTAAAAAAATAAAAGATCTTTAAAAAGTATATGAATCATTTTCAAAGAAATTAAGTAGCCAGTGTGAATAACAAATCTCAAAAAATAGGGATCTGTTATATTAATGTCTATAGCTTAATATGTTGAAAGATCCCAAAGCCAGTTGAAGCCAAATCTCTTTTATATCTCGATATTTACATTTACATGCTCAAGATGCCTAAAACTAAATTTAAAGATCTCCAAACATACCTTGTAAAGACTGGCTGACTGAAGGAACAACGCCAACTTCTATCTACTAAATTCCTGACAATCGCTTAAGACTTCCTCTATGAACTCTCATAGGTGACTGGTAATTTATTGCTGATTCTTGTTTATGCAAGAAATTCTTAGGCTAATTACCTTTTTCTAGTACATAGCAACTTCTTTCTAAATTATTTGTCCAGACTACTATATTAATGTCTTCAGCAAGACGGGCATGTCACTTATTAACTTAAAATTGTTTAGTGGTTCCTTGTAGTATTTGATAAAACACTAAATAAATGTTTTCCCACAGTATAAAGTTTCACATGATATCTACCCTACTTGTTCTTTCTAACATGACATCTTCTCACCAACTACTCATACTGCTCTTAAAGAGTTTCACAGAAAGTCAAGCTCTTTCCTCATCCTTCAGATCTTTGGCTGCCTGTCCTGATCTAAATTATTCTCATCGTACTTTTTTAATTCCACGAATTGTTCGGATTTTGTTTCCTTTATAAGTGCCACAGGTTAGGTTTTACATCTTTTTATTCATCACTGAGTGCTCAGCACCTGATACATGCCTATCATATAGCAGAGACATATTATTTCAATTAACAAATATTATCTATGGTTTGAATATGTCCCCCCAAAGTCCTTGTTTTCGAAATGCAACCCCCAAATTCATATTTGAATGTATTTGGAGGGAGGAGGCCTTTGGGTTGAGGTAATAAAGGTGGGGCCCCCAAAATGGAAGCTATAGCTTTGTAAGAGAGATCCAGGCTGGAAGTGTGGTGTGTATTGCCATGTGATGCGACCCATCATGTGGTTCCAGCAAACCTAGGAAAATAATACAGTAATATGCACAGCTTCTGGCAATTTGATATGAATTTATATGCAGCAAGAAGCCCTCACCAGGTGTTAAGAATATGCTCATGGACTCCCCAACCTTCAGAATTATGACTCAATAAATTCCTTATAAATTACCTGATCTGAGGTGTCTTACTACAGCAATAGAAAAATGAACTAAAATGTTCAGTAAACAGTTTATTGTGTCTTTAGGGCTGTTTTTGTGTGTACATTTTGATGTGGTGGGAAGAGTGACACTGAGAAAAAACTTGGGACAAAGAGGCCAAGTAAAAGATAATGAGTGGGAAGAGTTGTAAGACAGTAATGGGACAATAGAAGGCAAGGAAAGGCCTTGTAGTGGGTTGAATGGTGGCCACACCAAATATAAATTCATATCAAATTGCCAGAAGCTGTGACTATCACTATATTATTTTCCTAGGGTTGCTGGAACAAAGTACTACAAACTGTGTTGTAAAACAACATTTGGTTTCTTGTAGTCTGGGAGGCTACAAGTCTGAAATCAGTATGTTGGTAGGGTTTGTTCCAGCTAGAAGAATTGAAGTAAACTGTTCCATGTCTCTCCTAGCTTTTGTCACTGCTGAGCATTTATGACATATTTTGGCTTGCAGACACAACAATCTAACTTTTACTTTCATCTTCGTATAGTGTTCTCTGTGTGTGTGTCTTACATGTTTTGACAAGATAATTCTGTAAGAATACCACTCACTGAATTTAGGACCTGCCCTAACTCAGTGTGGCCTTATCTTACCTAATCACATCTGCAAAGATGTTGATTTCCAACTCAGATCAAATTGTGAGATTTCAGTAGGTCAAGAATTGTTGTGGGTCACTCTCCAACATAGTAGTTAACTAACTTGGAAAAATGATTTATGTAGATCTAATTAAAGGATCTTGAGAGGTCATTCTAGCTAGATCTGAGTGAGATGTAGATCCAATCATGAATGTCTTTATGAGACACACACACAATATGAGGTACAATATGATGACAAATGCAGAGACTGGAATGATGTAACCACCAGACAGATTCATAGAAGAATGTAATGTAAAAAACAAAGATGGAGATTTCAGCACTGCAGGCATAAGCCAGAGAAGCTCAGGAATGCAGCCAGCCATCCGAAACTGGGGGCAGAATGTTGGATTGTCCACCACCGTCTTCAGATGTGTGGCCCTGCCAATACCTTGATTTTGAGGCTTTTTTTGGGGGGGGGATACATATATATATATATATTTATTTTAAACTGACATATAACTACATAAATTTATGGAGTAGTGTTTTTTTTTTTTTTTTTTTTTTTTTTTTTTTTTGTGGAACCAGGGATTAAACTCAGGCCCTTGCACTTGCCAGGGAAGCGCTTATTCCACTGAGCCACTCCCTAGCCCCCAGTGTGCTATTTTGATATCTGTAAACATTGTGTAATGATCAAATCAGGGTAACTGATACATCTATCACCTTAAAAATTTATTTCTTTGTAAACATTAAAAAATCTTGTTTTGAAATAAATATTTACTAACTAGAATCACCCATTGTGAAAAACTTAGAGAAGTATAATCAGTCTGTAATTTGACTAAGAAACCTCTGTAACAGGTGAAATAGCAGTGTATTTTCATAAAATAGCTGGGTTTCAGCCAAACAGTTGGGCTTCAGCCAATTTCATGCCCCTAATGGATCAGATGATGTCCAAAAGCCTCATCATAACAAAGCAAGTTATTTCTGTATTTTATATCTGTATGCAGCTATATAAACACACTGCCATTGGTACTCAGTGGAACTCTCTGAACTCTTTTCTATTTTGTGTGCTGCCCAATTCAGAAACTGTTCTTTGTTCACTGTTAAAGCTTTTAACATGTAAGAGCACTGTAGGTATCAAAAATGTAAAGCACACAGAATGCTATTATTTTTCACAGAATTAGCCAGTATATATCACGTTTTTAAAAAATTATTTCATTGTTCCTTATTTTGAGTTGCTGGATTGTCTAAAACTTCAATCTTGTCTTTTTCTCCTTATTTAAAGGCTTAAGGTTATCCATAGTGGCTTGAAAGCCAACACTGCCATCCAGATCCTTAACTCTGAACTATATTTTGAACTATCTTCTTCTGACTCTTCCTGATTCATTGCAAATAAGGCCACACCCATTTGAATCATTTTTCCAAGGGTCACATTAACATTTTCAATACTGGAATGACTAGGGGGAGCAGCTTCCATTTCTTCTCTTAGTGTTCATCTGCCTGGGCCATCTCTGGGATAAAGTTCTGCATTTGGACTAGTAATGACTCCTCTCTATGCAAATTGTTTGAAGCATGGAGATCTTTCTGGAATTAGAGTTGGTGTTGATGAGTAACTTGTCCTCCTCAGCTTTCACCTGTAGTCAGCATTTCTCTGGACACTGGGACCCCCAAGCACTCTCAGGTGAGTTATGAAGAACTTGGGCTGGCGTGAGACATTTTGTGGACCTCTATGCCTCTGCCTTGATTTTGGACTTTAGTTCTCCAGAACTGTGAGACAACACAGTTTTCTTATTTGAAGGCATGTAGTTTTGGGTATTTGTTACAGCAGCTGTACCACACTAATGCATGCTTCAACTAAATAGAAGTTACAATGAACTCTTGTTTCAAGTAATAAAATAAAATGAACAATCTTTAGATTCTGCTTCACACAGATTAGTTGTAGGTAAATCAGAATTTGTGAAGAGCAATGAAGTTAAGTTAGCTTCATTTCTGCAATGATCTTTCAAAACAAAAATATCCCTTCAATGAGTGAGATATTAGCCCTTTTTTCTTTTATTTTAAAGTGAGGAAAGATAAACAGTAAAACAGCTTTGAAACAGGTTAGGACAGTTAAAATAGCTTAGATATACAGCACATTGTTGTCTTTCTGATACTTATTCAGAATATAAGATAGAGGCATGATATGGTGTCTAAACAATATTAGCACGAAACCTTTTCAAGGAACTAAGAAAAGCTAGCTGTAGAACTATCTTAACTATCTTGTGTATGCATATAATTTTTCTAAGCCCTTTTAAAAATTATTATTTTTTTGGTACCAGGGACTGAACTTTGGACCTTGTGCTTGCCAGTTAGGCACTTATGCCACTGAGTGATCTCCCTGGTCCTTCTAAGCCCTTTTAACCTAGGAAGATACTAACAAAAGATACATATAGTAAACTATATCACTTGAAACTGTCTTACAACTAACATCAGATTTTATGATAGTTCATGTGCTTTTTTTTTTTTTTTTTGGTCTTTTTTTTTTTTGAGACAGGGTCTCACTATGCAGTTCAGGCTGGCCTTAAGCTCACTTTGTCGCTCAGACTGGTCTCGAACTCACAATAATCCTCCTGCCTCAGCTTCCTGAGTGCTGGGATTACAGGCATGTGCCACCATGCCCGGCTCATGTGCTTCTTGATTTTATAAATTGTGTTTTTGCCTATTAAATTCTTTTTATCTTGAGATTAACCTTATTTTACATTATCTCAAGTGTAATTACATGACATTGGGTGTTGAATAATCTACAAACAACACAGCTGCTTAAGGCTGCCCAATGTTTGGCTAAAAAAAATCTTTATTACCATTATTATTTTTATTGAAGAACAAATAGCAATGAGACAGTTTCAAGACAAATTTACAGGACAGATTCAACAAATCAATACATTGCAAAATGTTTTCGTAATGTTTCGGTGTTGTACAAGATGCATGCATGATATTATACCTACAGGCTAATACAGATGTCTCTAATCAGTGAATGAAGAGAGTGCAGCTATATACCTATCTTATTTCTCTACAGCTGATTTATATCACACATTCAACATTAACACCCTCTACCCTGTTATCTTCCCAGTGTCTGTCCATAGTACTAGAAGCCAACATATCTTGTCCAACCACTATTAGTGCAAATCTTGCTTCTCATAGAATTATGCAGAAGCATGGCATATTTATCCTAACTGTACTGTTTATGCACACACATCATGATTCTTCCTTTGTATTCCCCCCTTTTTCTTTTGTCTAGACCTGTCAAAGATGAGCACTCCATTGTCATTAAACCAATTTAGGTGCCTAAACTCAGTGACACAATCCAACACAGTGTAGCATTCCACAATAATAGTGACTTACTCAAGAAGTTGTTGACTATAGCCATTTACAGTTCAACTTATTATTTTGGCCCAGTGTTCTTTACCTCATTTTTATACTTTTCTGCTGGATGGTTAAGACCAAGATAGATCAAGACCTATACACCAAAAGATGTAGCTTTTGTTTCTGATGAGGTCAGTGAAGTCCCCTCAGGGTTTATCTTGTAATCCTGTACCTTACTCTGTAGATCCTTTGTCTGTGTCATCCATGTGGATGAGTCAAGGCCAATGCTTGACCAGTTTGCTCTCTGTGGGAGCCTGAGAGAAAGTTTTCTCTCCATGTGACTCTTCCCCAGGCACACTATAAATCATCAATCTCGTTCCTCTGTGGTTCCATAATCGCCTTGATCAGAAAATTTGGGGCACAACTGAGTTTCATGATGTTACAGTACAGGTTCTCCTATGCCGAGTCTTTGCTGACCTTGAAAGGCTAGGGCCAAAATGTTGGCAGGCCTTGCGGCTCTTCTATGGATAAAAAAATCTTGTCTCCAAGACAAATCAAAATTAAATAGGAAAACTTGCACAACCTGTCACCTTCAATCTTTGAATTCAGAATTAGTTTAGCATCAACAGTCCCTTCCAAACCTTCCTGAAGTGTCACAATCATTTAAGTGGCCGATGCCAGGCTACTTCAACACGTCACTAGTGTTTTCTCTACTTGGATGCCTAACGGGGAGAGGGATTGATGCTCCTACAGCCCTAAAGGCAGGAAGTCCATTCAAGAAACCAACAGTGTCACACTGGCCAAGAGGCAAACGCTCCAGGTAGAAGCACTGGCCGCACCTCAGGACCCCACGCCCCTCGGAAGGGGTCCCTGGTCCCTCCCTCGAGTTGTGCTGCTCCTGGGTGGCCAGCGGGAAAGGAGTTTGGGGGTGTGACCAGACCTGGGCTCGCGACTTAAGTCCTTGCTTCGCCCACGTGCAACTTCTCCGGTTCACACACTCACTCGCCGACCGCCCGGCTCTCGGGGCCAGGTTTGGGCCGGGAGGAGGGTCTGCAGAGTCCCCGTCCGAGGGTACCGACTCGCTGAGGTTCGGCCCGCTTTCCTGGAGGCAGCGGGGGCTGAAAGGCTTGGGCGTCTGCCGGGAATACCACTTGCAACCCCTGCCCCGGGTCTCAGCTCAGCCACTCCAGACCGTCGCACGCACCGGGTAGCTCCCAGCAGCGTTGGGAAACCAGAGACGCGAGAGGCCCCGCCCAACCCCGTGACGTCACGGAAGTAGCCGTAATGTCCCGAAAAAGCGCGCTATTAAAAAAAACTGCTGAGCTGCTGGTGCACCTTCCAGGGAGAATTCTGTCTCCACGGCGCGCCAGACCTGCCCGTTAGCATCCGGCCGGCCGAAGGGAGGCCCGCGGTGCGCATAAACTCTAGAAGAGCGGGAAGCTGCGCGTGAGGTTTGTTGTAAGCGAGAGACCGGCTGAGTGGGGTGGCGGTGGCTCCTCACACGCTTCCCCGCTCTGTCTTTCCGAAGCGGCGGTAGGCCGGGGCGGCAGCGGGTCTTTTAGTTTTCCGGGGTGGCTGGCCTTCCTTTTCTAGTCGTCTGTGCCTGCCCAGGTGACCCAGATGTCCATTCTAGCTCATCTGTACTTGAGGACCCGCAGTCGGAGTGGCTCCAAGTGGGAGTGCGCGCCTCTTAGGCGGCGTGCGGTAGCAATGGCGGCGCTCTGTGAGAAGCTCCCGTCACAGGGAACTACACTCCCAGCCCTCCGCCGAGCCGGCCGAGCCGCCCTCCGTTCTGTAGTTTACAAGTGGCAATTTGACTTGCTCTGCTGCATGTCTGGAGGCGCCGAGGAAAGTGTGGAGACGCCCCGGAGACTGAGACTTCGCAGTTTGCAAAGAAAAAAAGCCAAACAAATCAACAAAACCCACCCGCCCTAGCAAGCATGAGGCTGCTGGAGAGGCTGAGGAAGGAGTGGTTCATGGTCGGGATCGTGGTGGCCATCGCCGGTGCGAAGCTGGAGCCGTCCGTGGGCGTGAACGGGGGTAAGCGCCCGCATCTGCCGGCCGCGCCGCCCGCGAGTGGTGGGAAGCGCCTGCCCCGTGCGGCCGGGCCAGCCTGGCGTGTCCCTGGGCTCCTTTGGCTGATTTTCTAATTCAGCCCTAGAGAGCACTTGGGATTAGGAATGAGGCCAGGGAATTTGAGCACAGATTGCCTTTTCGCGAACAATCAATGACTATTCTCACTTTCGCGGAGTGAAGTTTCAGAGAATGAAACTTAGTCCTCTCGGTTTTCTAGCAGCATCCCAGCCCAAGGGACTCAGGTTGCCAGCACTTTCTTAGTTGTCTTGGAAACCAGACCTTATTCTCTAGTTTATTTCCGATTGCCGCCCCCGCCCCCCATTAAAAAAATATAAGAAAAGAAAAAAGTGGAGGGAGGGGACACACTCCCGGCCCCCAACTCAGATTTTGTGGCCTACACGGTGAGAGTGATGATTTGCTGCAGTTGCTGGCACCCCTGAAACTCTCATGCCGACTGACACGTCGCACACTTTCATTACCGGACCTTACTTCCGTGTCCTTCCTGGATTCTGTTGCTACACTCGCTATCTAGTAGATGCAGACTGTTAGAATCTGTGTGGCGTGTTTGGCGAGGAGACATAGATGCCCTAAAAACATGCTTAAGTCGCTGAATAGTGGGGGCTTTGTTAGGTGGCTTGTGGACACTGCTGGGAATGTTGGACATACCCAGAGCCCTTCATAACTTCCCTGTTCCACCTTTAAACAGCCATTTCCTACTTTTCCTAAGCATTAATTTAATCCCTTCAATTTGTCTTTTGACCTTGTCAATTTCCAAGCTTATTGACAAATTTAGTAGATAAGTCACATAATGGCAGCACACAAAGACAGCTCTTTTTATAGTAGGAAGCGTTCATAAAGATATTTTGTTAAAATATGATGGGACGAATGAAAGATCTCTCGGGAGAATATTCTTTCTTTTCTCTTGACCTTCAATTCCACCTTTTAGAGTAATTTCTGGAGTAATTTTAAACAAAGATTGTGTAAATGAAAGCTTTTTTTGTTAAATGTCCTTTTTTTCCTTTTATATTTAGTTTAGTGCTAAATGTATAGACTTTGTATTCCTTGTGGCTTTTCCCTCTGAAGATAACAGTTCGGTGTTTTGTGCAGCCTTTCTGTGAGTTTTTGGGAAACTTAAAAAAGCCGATATTTCAGATTATATCAAATGAAGAAATCTCATCCCTCTGTCTGGAATTAAATTTTCTTTGTGGTAATCTGCAAGGCATTCAGCAAGTTAGAGGTGCTGGTGTTAGGGGTGTAATTTGCCCAGTTTGAAAATACAGGTGCATGGTTATGATCTTTATGTTTAAATCTACAGGGACTGGATTTGGCAGAATACTTTTACCTTGGTTCTTTGAATGTTGTGTGGATAGGAAGGCTGCTGAAAGGTGAATCATTTCCTTAGGGCTTCCCAGCAGAGTCTGGTGGGAGAGATTCTGTACTCTTGTTTGTTCTCTTGGACTGTGCTTAATGAAGTTTTGGTACATTAGTGTATCTTAGAAATATCATTTCCCATTTTCCCTAGTCCTTAGGGTATTAAAATAGGATACTTCATTTCTTTGCTTAATTATAAAAGAGAGAACGTTAAGAACTGGAAGAAATCTGGTAAGCCAGCATGCTACTTTATTTTTGTTGAGATGCTGGAGGTTGAAACCAGGGCTTCTCACATGCTAAGCATCCACTGTACCACTGAAGACCCTTACCCACTCCCTGATGCTTCTGTTGTGGGTGCAGGTACTGAGGCCTGAGACCAGGTGAGTCACCTGAAGCTAAATTAGCTAGTTTAGGGAAAAGCCATAACTGGAGACCAGGGCTCCCCTCTTTTTATACTGGCGGTAAAATCCATAATAACTATTCTGGCAAAAATCATTAAAAATGAATGAGCATTACAAAGAAAGGTCCCTGTGGAATAAAGACATTTTTTATTCTCTGATTTTTAGCCCAGAGGAACAGAGCAGGATCAGCTAATACTGGGCTATAGAGGGATTCATGTGATTTCTTCCCAATTTATCCTCGTGTAAAAGTTTTCTTCTAGAAAGGGAAGTTCTTCCATGGAGCTTTTAACTACCACTCCCCCAGCCTGGCCACAAAAACCTCTTAAAATAAAAACAAACCTCAAATTAGTACCAAATAACACTTCACTCCACTAGTTAAAATAACAAATATCTAGGAAAGGGAAAAAGGAGAGAAATGGTTATGAAAAACATTTCTGTTATATTCTGCTGTTTAGGATGATTTAAAGTATGTCTTCAGTCTTCTAATTTTTAGTTACCATGTCCTGTTTATGTGTTCTGGACCCCAGGAAGATGTTTTTTAATGCACTCACATTGATTGGATAATTTGTGGTTGTCTACTTTCCTAGGCATTTCTGTAAGTAGGAAAAATGTTTGGATTTTTCAATTTGTTGTTCAGATGCTCATTCATTTTTATCTTGATTAATACTTTAATAGCTACATTCAGTTTTTAAATTTTAATTGTTTCAGTCCTGGGGATCAAGCCCAGGGCTTTGTACATGTTAAGCATCCCCAGCCACTATACCCTCTTATTTTTTATTCTTTCATTCTTGCTTTCTTTTTTTGTATTTTAGGGATGGGTCTACAGTTACTGGATCGGACTTGTAGGGATCTGCCTGTTTACAGCCTACTGAGAGCTGGGATTATAGGTGTACACCACCACACCCAGTCTCATTTGCCATCTCAATGCACCTCAGGGATGGGACTGGCATGTGTTTTTAAAATATAAAACATATACTCAAACTATCATGCATGTGTATGGGTGGACCAGTCTTAAAAAGATACACATTCATATATAAGCATGGACCAGGACTTTCTGAAGAGAACACTTGGTACATAGGAAATAGTATCAAGGATCAACAGATGGGATCATATCATATTAAAAAACTTCAGAAAAGCAAATGAATCAGTCTCTAGAATAAAGAGACCATCTACAAAATGGGAAAATTTTTTTGCCAGCTATTCCTAGGACAAGGAAATAATATTTAATACATATATCAGGCATTCAAAATAAATTCCCTAAGATAAAAGATACAATCAAGAAAAGACAACTAAAATAAAAAGATACTTCTTAGAAGAATACAAATGGCCCATAAATATATGAAAAATTTTCAACATTTCTGGCCATTAGAAAAATACAAATTAAAACAATACTGAGATTGTGTATTTCTCCAGAAAGGACTATTGTGAAGAAACCAGGTAACAACAGATTCTGAGAAACTGGCGGATGAGACCCTTCTGCTTTTTTGTTAAGACTGTAAACTTGTACACAATTTTGGAGATCAGTATGGAGATTTCTCAAATAAGAAATTACATTTGACCTAGTTACTGTACTTCCTTCAGGTATCTTCCTAAAAGGAGTAAAGACATTATTCTACACTGATACATGCATACCTATGTTTATAACAGGACAATTTATAATTACCTTATCTTGGAAGTGGTCTATAAGCCCATCAACAGATGAGTCAAGCAGCAAATGTCTTATTTATATAAAGGATAAATGTGAGTCATTGGTAGAGAAATGGACACATCTTGAAACAGTCATGTACAGTGAAATAAATCAGACGAACAAGTTTAAATATCACATGATTTTTTAATATATGAGACTAAAAATTAAACAGAACAAAATAAAAGGTAGATAATAAGAATATAAGATAATACATAAATATTTATAGTCAGTTGGTTAGTATAACACAATTTATTAGGAATGCTAAAATTAGAGAAATTGAAAAATTTAGTGGGAAGAATTAGAGAATTAAGCCCTGCTAATTTAATTCTGAGCTCAAGGTTCTTTTTACTCAGTTACACTTCATGTTTTTTCAACATGTAGTAGAAGGTTAAAAATAAGGTGCCAATAATGGATGTAAGTATTTTAAATCTGAAGGGTTGGTAATCTTCTCCAGCATGACCTCAGGAAGCCCTGAGCTATTACCGTGCATCTTAAGAGTTTCTAGGAATTCAGCACCCATTGTGCTGTTCGTAAGCAGTTGCAGTCTCAGCTACTCTTCTCTCATTGCTGGGACAAATAGCTGACACCCAAAATGAAGGAAGCAAAGGTTTATTTAGCTCACAGTTACTGGAGATTTCAGTCCTTACTTGGCTGGCTCCAAGGCAGAGTGGCACTTTGAAGAGAGCAACCTTTATTGGCAGCGGCAAAGAGCAAGAGAGCAACAGCAAATGGGAGGAGTAACAGCAGAATGTTACTGCAGAGAGGAGGAAGTCTGGCTCCCTTAAGTTGCACTCAGGCTGTCTGCCCCAGGTTGGGTGTAGTACTCACACCCATAATCCCAGCAACACTCCCATAATCCCAATGGATTATGAGTCAGTCACAAACTCTAGAAGTCCACTCCATGACTGCCTGAGGCTTTGCAGGGACAACTAGACACAAACCATAACAAGTGCTATTAATAAGAAAAGAAACTGGTTTGTTTTTTAAATAAAAAACATTCCGTAAGCTTAAGTGTATTGCAGTGACTATTTTACTGTATTTTAGACATTTGCAAGTAAACTTTACTTGGTTGGTTAGGTGGATTTTGTGTAATGGAAATAGTTTCTTAGATTCTTTGTAATTTTTTTTTTTTTTTTGGGTGGAACCAGGGATTGAACTCAGGGCCTTACTTATTCTACTGAGCCATCTCCCTGGCTCTTAGATTCTTAAGTATTCCAAAACATTTTCCTTTTTTCATCTCATTGAAGCGCATGAATATTGGAATCCCATATTGCGCTGTGTGTGTGTGTGTGTGTGTGTGTGTTGACAAGGTTTCTTCTTGTCAGGATAGGGTGGTCTTGTAGGATAGGGTGGTCTTGAATTCACTATGTAAAAGCCCAAGCTGGACTTGAACTTGTGCTTTGTACTACTATGCGGCCTTGGCTTAATTTTTTAATGGCCAGTTCTCTGATGCCACCAATTTCATTTTTGTTGAAAAACGTATTTTGATTTTTGCCTAAAAGTAAAAACATACCTGTTTGAGCTTTATAACTATGTTTGTAATCTCAATCTAGCTATTTTGGAAATTTGGAGAATATAGTTATTAATTTGAATGAAGGCTAATTATAATTTTTATATTATAGTTTCATCTGACTTCTCTGTAAGTATTTGCCATGTTTTTACTTTGATTCTGGGTGACTTCTCATTCTGCATTCCCTAGTTGGGCCAGTTTTTAGTTTCTCAGGTGCTTATGTCTCAGAGAGGCCTTGAGTTTGTTTAAATGAAAATTGATTTCTCTTTCCTCAGGCCAACCACATCCTAAGTAGCCCCAGAATCCTCCTCATGTCTGTTCATAGATTACAGTTACATAGATGTACATATGTTACAAGAGATAATGTACTTTGTCTCTAGGATTTAAAACATTAAAAGCCTAAGATTATTCCATCAAATTATACTACTTAGTAGTTTGGTATTATGTATATGAGCATGGATTGTAGGAGCAATTAGCTTCTTAAAAACGAAGTTAATATGAAGTGTCTGATACTTCTGGTAAGATTCTCAGAAGGAAAGATTTGTTGATTTTTAGGTACTAGATAAATCAAATATAGGCAATTGGCTTTTGATTACTAGGGATACTTAAAATAACACTGGCTTTTATAGTCTTTTTATTTAGTTATTTATTTTTTATGTATTTGGTACAGGGTCCCACTATGTATGGCAATCTTCCTGTTTTCAGCCTTCCCAGCACTGGGATGACAGGTGTGTACCACCACACCTGGTCTTTAAGATTTTACAGAGCAAAATTGTCTCATTTTATTTATTTTTAAAAATCTTTTATTTATATATTTGGTACAGGGTTTTGCTATGCAGCCCAGTCTCATAGTGATCCTCCTATCTCAGTCCCCCCAGGGCTGAGATTACAGTTGCACCATGGTGCACCTGGGGTTCCAGGGCCAGCACATCACGCAGTACAGGTATTGTACCTAGGTCCTTGTGCTTGCCAGGCAGGCCCTTAGACTGCTGAGCCCTATAGGCTATTACAGTATCCATAGTTTTTGATCATTTCATCTGGAAGACACAATATTTCAGATTGTAATTTTTAATAAAATGATAATGGCTGAAACTACAGGATTTTGTAATAAAACTTGCATTGGATACTAAGAGGAAAAAAAAAAGGAAAGTTAAACTGTGTCACTGGTTGTGTTTGCCTGTTATCTCAGTTACTTAGGAGGCCTCAGCAGGAGAACACAAGGTTAAGAACAGCCTGGGCAGCATAAGCTCACATGGTGCTAGGGGTGCAGTTTGGTGGTAGCTAGTTTTCTGGCATGCATGAGTCCCTGAGTTTGATCCCAATCACTGCCAAGACAACAGCAATGACAACAATGACACTAACAACTAGTTATGGTCAACTAAGGTGGATGTCTTCAGTCTGCTGCAGAAACATGCAATGCAAGTAAATCCTACATGCTGTCTATAGAGATGCCATTTTAGACATGTCCCTGCATGCTCATGTGCAAACATGTTGCTGACTCTGACCCCTCCTGTGCAGAAGTTTTGGAGGTACCATTGTGGACAGATCCCTGATCAGTAAGAATGGCTCATGAGATGCATGAATTTGGAGGCAAATAAAAATAACATAAGTTTCAAAACACAAGGTATTTAAAATTCTTCCAAACCATCTACAGTACCTCTAAATCAAGCCAAACTCCTTGACCTTAAAAATTACTACAGAATCAACTTCATCTTCTCAGCTGTTGAAGAGGTACTACATCTAAATGTGAACTGAAAAGACTCATTTAAAGTTATAAAAATAATGTACTATAACTCTTTTTAAAAGTTTATGAACAGCCTTTACTGCCCTGAAATTTAATGACTTTCATATTGATCTTACTTTTCTCAGATCTCAGCAAAATGATTTGTGTTAATTCCAAGTATATAAAATAGTGTATTACAGTGTTTGAGATTTTATCATATTGTACTGCTACAAATGCCAGAGATATGTTAGGTGCCCAACAAATACTTACTGGTCTTATACTCATTTATTGAACAATATCTGTAGGTTTGGTGGGGGTTTTTGGAGGAGCCATGTATGTTTCTGTTGTTTTGTTTCAAAGTAACAAGTTAAAAACAGCAAAGAACCTAAATATCAAATTATCACAAATGATGTAACTTAGGACAACAGAGATCTATAAAACATAAAACATGCTGGAGAGGTAGCTAAGTGAGAAGCTCCTGGGTTGATTCCTCAGTGTGTGCGCGTGTGCACGCACGCATGCACGCACACACGCACATACACACACAGCCTTCCTTTTAGTTGCTTCCAGCTATTATTGGCATTCCTTGCCTTGTGGTATTTCAGTCCTGGTCTCTACTCATAAGGCCATCTTTGTGTATCTGTATCCAGATATTTCTATCATAAGAATATAAGTTATTATATTAGTAACCAGCCTAATTCAATAAGACTTCATCTTAAGTTGATTATACCTGCAAAGATCCTATTTCCAAATAAAATAGGTCCCAGGTTTCTCAGTAGACACGAATTTTGGAGAGATTCTACTCTCATAGGTCCCAGGTTTCTCAGTAGACACGAATTTTGGAGAGATCCTACTCAGTTCAGTGCAAACAGGATGAATAGAATGTCAACTGTGAGATAATCTCAGATTGTTAAATAGTCTGTTACACCAAGGTTCCTCAATTTGAGTACTATTTTTTTTTAATCTTTTTGAGACAGGATCTTACCATGTTCAGGCTGGCCTTAAGCTCACTTTGTAGCCCAGGCTGGTCTCAAACTCACAACAATCCTCCTGCCTCAACCTCCTGAGTGCTGGGATTACAGGCCTGCGCCACCACGCCCGGCTTTGAGTGCCACTGACGCTTTTTTTTTTTTTTTTTTTGGCAGAACTGGGGATTGAACTCAGGCCCTTGGGCTTGCCAGGGAAGTGCTTATTCCACTGAGGCATCTCCCCGGCCCCCTTTGAGTACTATTGACATTTGGACATTTGTTGTTGGACTTGTGTGTTCCTCAAAAGGTTTTGCACAATTGCTGATGTCTGCTACTAGTAGATGCTAGTAATACTTCCTAAACCCTGAGTGAGGGTAAACAAAAAGTTTCCAATATTGCCAGATATTTTTAAGGGCCCAGTTTCTACTGCTAGAGAGCCATGTGTGCACAGATATGAAGTGGTATTTGCTCAGAATTGCATCTTTTGACAGGCTCTTGTGTTATGTTCTGTCTTCCAGCTGATTGTGTACAAGTCACAAGTGATATTATAAATATCAGGGTGATCCCTGTTTTTATAGCATTAATGCATGTGCAGTGAAGCCTGCCTAGTTTTAGAGATTTTTTGCAGTGCAAAGACCAGCCATGTCTAGTTCAGCACAGTTTCCCCAGAACCTGCCACAACTTAATCATTAAAATCATAGCAATGTATTATTAAGTATAGTGTTCTATAGGTAATATTTCATTCACATAGTAGGTGTTCTGTACAAAGCAGAATGAGTGTCTTGGGCAGAATTTAATGTGGGCACAAATACTTTATTTCTGATACCCTAGAAGAAATATTTGCTAAGTTAGAGCAAGAAGCTTCTTCCATTGATTCTTTTATTTGAATTTGAGGATATTTTGGTATCAGTCATGATGCCATAGTAGGTATAATTAGATCCTGTCTGGAAGGCTGTTTTCTTTTGTGTTCTTCTGGTCTCAGGATAACGTTCTGAACCAGACAGTTATAGTCTCTACCCTCTCTGGAAAATTCTCTCTTGAACCAGGCTATATCACAAATGCTGAACTGGCCCATGATTATAGGACCCAGGGGCCAGCACTAGTTAAAAGTATTCACTGCTCCAATTGGTTCTTCTTTGCAAATGGAAATTCTTTTCTAATAGTAATTCATTTCTCTCTTTTAGGGCCATTGAAGCCAGAAATAACTGTATCCTACATTGCTGTTGCAACAATATTTTTTAACAGTGGACTGTCATTAAAGACGGAGGTACTGTCACCTGTGGGGTACATAAAAGCATTGTGGGAAATTTAATTGTACTTACTGTTTTTAAATTTCAGTGTGAAGGCATTTATAGCTGTAGTCTGAAGGATTCCCTCTGACAGATGGAAACGTGGAACACAGAAAAGGACTGAGGCTTTCTTTCTACGTATTATAGAAACTTTAGAGTTGAGCGGCCTGGATCCTGAGGATGAGATTAGAATGTTTTTTTTCTTGAATAATCCTTTTAATGAAAAAAGTGGTGTGACTAATATCCCTATATAAAGAGTGGTAATCAATAAAATGAGACTATGATGAGATAATGTACCTCATTCACTAACTTGGCAAAATTAGAATATTGAGTGTCACCAAAAATTTAAAAATTTATGTTTCAAAGTTAAATTTATTTTTAAACTAGTACATAAACACAGCATAGTCATAAGAATTGAATATGTTCTAAGTATGGCAACTGCACTGCAGAATCTACTTCACATTTTCCTCAAGTTATAGTAGCAGCTGCAGTGCTTCCTCGTGGGTTTGGTTCATTTAAGTTGTGATGATTTCGTTCTGTTTTCTGGTTTAAATTTTACTGTGTATCCAGGACTAATGATTGAGTAATGTTTACTATATCCTAACTTTTAAAAAGGTTTTTTACAAAAAATTTTAGTATATTTTTCCACATTAATAATGTTTTAAGAGAAATGTTGGTATTTTTCATACCAAACCACAGTCTTGTGTACATTTTCTGATCTGGGCTTACTGAACATAAGATTCTCTTGGAAGTTAACAAAAAAAACCCCAAAAAAACAGAAGCCTAGGTACTTTTTTATGTTTGAAAGAAAAGTGAGTAGGATTTGGGATTCTCTTTTATACTTACAATAGACGAAAATAAAAAAAAAAAAAAAAATCCTCATTTGTTTTTGAAAAAGTTATTCTGACAAGTTTGCTTTTATTTGCCATAAAGTAGATTGTTTAAAATGATTTTAAACAATAAAGTTCTAGCTTGCCATTATGTTTTGCATTTATTTAGAATGAAGGCTAGATTTGCCTTCTTTTTTTAGATCATCCTATTAATAACACTGGAAAACATGATTTTGCTAAATTTGTATATTCTCTTAGCTTAATATGTATATGATCAGTGGTTAATGTTTACAGCTGATAAATTCTATCTCAAGAATTCTAAATATTTTCACTTATTCCTTGCTGTTCTGAAAATAATTGACATGGGATGGGATTCCCCAAATGTCTCAAATTCCAGTTTCTGTAACCTTATTGATATGGAGGAACTATTACTGTAAGGAATAGTTTTTCTGTCATGCCTCAGTTCTAACACTGGTTCTCAAGAGTGGGGCACACAGATACTGAGAGGTACTTGCTACTGCTGTGTGCTGAGGAGATGTGACTTGGGGAGCTTCCTGCTGGTACTGGCTAAGCTCTTTGAGGGGCAACTGCCTATCCAACTCCTTTCCTTGCTCTAACTGTGTCCCGTGGTGACTGCTTACTGACTACAGCTGGTACTGGTGTCATGAGCAATCAGCCAGGGACCTGATATTTCTCACTCCTTAGATTCTTACCTAGTGCTGTTCTATAAAGCAGCCAACTGTGTGGGATCCAAGAGTTGAAGAAGGAAAAGCGTCACAGCTATCACCATTTCTCTAAGGATCGATTTCAGTAAAGCACCTATGAAACCTTCAGAATCACCCAGCTAATTTGGATCTAATGTTGAAATGCCTCGAGCCTGTGCTTTTGTGTTATCTAAGTAACGGTCAAAGCCATTTTCTCCATCAAAGACACTTTTTAAATCCATTCACATTAAGTCATTTTCAAAAACCATTAACTTAAGACTTGTTAGACTTAAGACTTGTGTAATACTACCTCATCTCTAAGCCCTGCTATTTTCCCAAGCAACCAAAAAGTTCTAACTTAGGAGATAGCAGTCTGACTATGTTTTCTAGTTACTTCTAAGCCAGTTTCTGCTAGGAACTATTTGTGTACCTTATTAAGTCCCCATTTTTGCACATAGTAGACACAATAAATTATTGACTGGAATTTACGTGGAAGTACTTATTTTGATCCCACTCAAGTTTTATTTATATTGAACATTTCATGTTACATTTCATATTACTCATAATGTTGATTCAGTGATATACATAGTCAAATTTATTTTACTCACTTATTCAAATCATAAAGGATACTGTCTTAATGAAATGCTAAACTTCAATTTTACAACTGTTAGTTTCTAGTTTTAAATATTTTCTTATTTGAAAGAAAGAAAAGCAAAATAGTTTCAACAGTAACAATAATTACTATATTGCATATTGTTATCTTCCTAGTAGTTAGTAAGAACAAAGGATATAGGCAAAAAACACTGTCCAAATGATATGAGCACAAACCTTTGTTTTCAGTGAATTGAGAAACAGATTGTAGAACTATCTTAACTAATTTTTTCCTTTCCCCCATGCCAGTTTCATATTACTCATAACATTGATTCAGTGATAGTGATTCGAATCATAAATAAGGATTCTTATTTACTAGTTCAACTTCTCACACTAATAAGATGATATGATGTTTTTACATGATTTATTTCAATTATAAGTATGCTGTGAAGTTGCATGCATTTTACTCTAAAACTGTCAAGTTTATCATTATGGCTGAGTAGTATTCCATTATATATTTAAAAAAATATTGGGGACAACCCACTCAGGCCCCCCTCACGTCCCTCCCTCAGACAAGAGCTTTCTTTCCCTCAATAAATATATTCTCATAAAACAACAACAACAACAAAACTCCAAAATGAGACAACCCACTCGGGCCCCCCTCCTGTCCCTCTCTCTCAGATAGGAGCTTTCTTTCCCTCAATAAATGTTTTTCTCATTAAAAAAAAAAAAATCTTTCTTAGCTGTTCCTTGGTTAATAGATATTTGGGTTGTTTCTAAGATTTGTTGATTTATTTATTTGTTTTTTGGTGGAACCGGGGATTGAACTCAGGCTCTTGTGTTTGCCAGGCAAGTGCTTATTCTACTGAGCCATCTCTTTGGCCCCTATGTTTCTAAGATTTAGTTATTATAGATTATGCTGCTATAAGCATGAGTACACAAATATCAGTGTGGTTTGATGTTTTTAATTCTTCTGGGAAGATTCCCAGAAGGAAGATAGCTGGGTCGAATGGGGCCTCTAATCTTAGTCTTTTGCAGAGTCTGCACGCTGGTTTCCACAGCTGCACCAGTGTACACTCTCACCATCAGTGGCCCTCTAGATATCACCTCTAGCGTTTGTTATTGGTTGACTTCTTGATGATAGCCATTCTTTATGAAGTGAGATGGAATGTCAATGTTCTTTTAATTTACATCTCTGCAATGACCAATGAATGATATTGAACATTTTTTCATGTATTTATTTGCATTTGTATTTCTTCATCAGAAGTATGTATTCATGTCAGATGCCCAGTTTTGGATTGAGTCTTTGAATTTTGGGGTATCCTAATTTTTTTCAGTTCTTTAAATGTTCTAGATATAAGTGCTTTGTCTGAGGGACAGCTGGCTATAATTTTTCCTGTTCTGTAGCTTGTCTTTTCATTCTCTTAGCAATTTTTTTGTGTTGTGCAAAAGCTTGTTAGTAAGGTGAGATCCTATTTGTTGATTCTTTGCATTATTTCCCATGTAGTCAAGGTTTTGTTCATGAAGTCTCTGCCTATATCTGTGTCTTCAAGATTTCTACCTATTTTGTTTTCTAGTAAGTTTAGGATTTCTGTTTTAATATTTAGATAGTTGATCCATTTTGATTTAGTTTAGTGCATGGTGTTAACATGACAGACTAGTCAGTCTTTCCAGAAACATTTGTTAAAGAGATTGCCTTTCTTCCAGTGAACTTGTTTGGCTCCTTTGTCAAAGATAAGGTGAGTAGGTGTATTTGGAGATGTGTCTGCATCTTCTGTTTCACTAATCTTCAGGTCAGGTTTTTGTTTTCTCCAATAACATGCTGGTTTTATGACAATAGCTTTGTAGTATAATTTTAGGTCAGGAATTGTGATGCCCTCTGATTTGACTTTTTTGCCCAGAATTGCTTTGGCTATTCTTTTTCAATGTATTTGGTACAGGGTCTCTTGGACCCGCAGCATGGATTCAGTCTTCCCAGTGCTGGGATTACAGGCATGTGCCACAGAGACCAAGGTCTCTGTGGCCAGCTCAACACACCAGGGGTGGGGCTAGTGCAGCATGTGGTGCTGGGGAACGGACCCTGCTTCCCTGCTCTTGCCTAAGCAGGCATTTAGTTCACTGAGCTGTCTTGCCGCCCTCACTTTTGTTACTCTGTATGTCTTCTGGTTCTAAATGAATTTTAGGAATTTTTCTCTAGTTCTGTGAGATATGCTAATGTTTTTTTTTAATCAGAATTGCATTAAATCTGTATTACCACTTTTGGAATAGTGCCATTTTCATTGTGTTGGTTCTTCCTATCCATGAGCAAGGAACGTTTTTCTGTTTTCTGATATCCTTTTCAATTTCTTTCTTTGACAGTACTGTAATTTTCAATGTATAGATCTTTTGCTTCCTGTGTTAGATTGATTCCCCAGTATTTCATTTTTTTAGATGCTGTTATAAAGGGTGTGGCTTCCCTGATTTCTCATTCTGTGAATGTGGTTTTTAAAAAGTTTTTAATTATTTATTTATTTACTTGGTACAGGGTCTCACTACACAGCTTAGACTCTTAAGTGATTCTCCTGTCTCAGCCTCTCCAGCACTGGTTATTCCACTTTTTTTTTTTTTTTTTTAGCAGAACCAGGAATTGAACTCAGGCCCTTGTGCTTGCCAGGGAAGTACTTATTCCACTGAGCCATCTCCCCGGCCCTCTCCAGTACTGGGATTACAGGCTTATACCACCACGCCTGCGTTTAGTGCCTGGCATGAGGCGTCTAGGCTTCTGGAGCCAGCATCACATGTGGTACTGGGATCATACCTGGTCCTTCCGCTTACCAGATAGGTGTTTAGACTGCCAAGCTATCTCCCAGCCCTCACCCTGTAAATTTGTTGCTTGTATTCAGGAATGCTATTGATTTTTAAGTGTTGACTATCCAGCTACACTGCTGAATTTGGATATGAAGTGTACAAGTCTTTCAGTGTAATTTTGGGGTCTTCTATGTACAGCATCATGTCATTTGCAACTACTGATAATTTGACTTCTTCTTTTCCTATCCTTATTCATTTTATTTCTCTTTCTTATCTAATTGCTCAGGCTTATGTTTCCAGAATTACATTGAACAGGGGTGGTGATAGTGGACATCCTTGTCTTGTTCCTGATTTTAGAGTGAAAGCTTTCAGTGTTTGTCCATATAGTATGATGTTGACTGTTGGTATGTCATAAATAGCTTTTATCAGATTGAGGTGAAGACCGTGTATTCTAATTTTCTGTAGGGTTTTTCTCATGAATGAGTGTGAGACTTTGTCAAAGGATTTGACTGCATCTATTGAGATGATCATGTGTTTTTTTGTCTTTACTTCAGTTAATACGATATATTTCATGTATTGATTTGTGTGTCAACCATCCCTGCATCCCTGATATGAATCCTCCTTATCATGGTGTATAATTTTCTTGATGATTTGCTGCATTCTGTTTGCTAGTATCTTATTGAGGACTTTTTTTTTTTTTTTCACATTAAAAACAACATATTTTATTTGCAAGCACACAAGGAACCCGTAACTGCTCCCTGCATGAATTCTCACGTAGAATCGCATATACTGGAACCAAGTTGCTTCTTGTGAGGCTTCTCAGGACCACACATCAGGACACGTGGCCCGAAAGGTAACGTTTTGCATCCAGTGTCCTCAAGGCCAGGACGGCACACCCTGTCTTTTACTTTCAAAGTAAAGGACAAGCCTTTCAGTATGTCCTCAATTCGCAGAGCATTTCACTGTGAAGTGGCTTCTGTTGCCTTGCACCACTCTTCTACATAATTTGAGATGAAGGACAAAACATGCATTACATGAAGTATGCTCAGTATGAAAAGTAGAATTCTACAACTTCGTAAAAGAAAAGTAAGTTCCGGGAGCTTTTATTGTTTGAATAACAGCACACATAAAGCCAGCCAGAAAAGTCCCCGGGGAAATGATGGTCACGTTTCACTGTAACTCACCCTTTGGTCCTTCATCTTCTAAGCACTTACTGCATTTTCCTTTAATGATATTAGACATTTATTTTGATCACAAATGCAATCCAAGTGTGAATAAATAAATGTAGTATCTTCTATCCCCTTAATGTCCCTTTAAATAGAAAAAGTGCTAAATGTCTCTTCATAGCCTATTTGGCCACAGTTGTCCCGCCTACAGTCTTAAAAACAGATTGTAACTTGATCTTCTAAAATCATTTTTCAACTGCAGCTCTTTTGGGTGAGAAGACCCTGGGAGCCAAGTACTACTGATATTGCTGATAGTCTCCAAAAGGTGAAGATGGTAACTGGGTTGAAGGCAGCTGGGAGGGGTCTTCCGCAAACTGAGGACCATTTGGAAATTGTGAAGAGGCAAATCTTGTCAACAAGATACCAGCTCCTTCGATTAAAGCTAGGAAGGAGAATGCCACCCATCGTTGCTGACCCCACCATGGCAACTCATTTCTTGCTGCCAGGATAGCCCCTGTCAAGGCACCGCTAGTGATGGAATTCCAGGTGTCTTCTTTGCCTCTGACTTGAACCATACCACAGTCAGTCATGGAGAACAGACCTCCCCAAATGGCAAAGCTACCTCCCATCTGTGGAACCCTGGTTTTAATAGCTGTCAAACTCCCTCGTAGTCTGTGGTTTATGCCCACTGGAGAATTTTGAAAATCTTTGATAGCTTGAAAGATCCCACCGCCTATGGTGCCCATCGTAAAGGCTCCACCACAGTCATCCACAATTCTCCAGGGGCAAGGTTCTTTAGCATACTCCTCCATCTTTTTTTTTTTTTTTTTTTTTTTAATTTAATTTTTTTTTTTTTTTTTTTTTTTGTCTTTTTTTTTTTTTGAGACAGGGTCTCACTATGCAGTTCAGGCTGGCCTTAAGCTCACTTTGTAGCTCAGGCTGGTCTTGAACTCACAACAATCCTCCTGCCTCAGCCTCCCGAGTGCTGGGATTACAGGCATGCGCCACCACGCCCGGCTATTATACTCCTCCATCTTGACTTCAAGCCGCGTCGAGGACTTTTGTATCTATGTTTATTAGAGAAACTGGCCTGTAGTTTCTTTTTTGGTTGGGTTTAGCAGAGTAACACTTGCAGGAATGATTTTGGAAGTATTACTTTCCTTAAGAGTGTCAGCATTAGTGGCATTAGTTCTTCTTTAAACTTTTTGTAAAACTCAACAGTGAATCTGTCAGGGACTGGAGTTTTCTTCGTTGGCAAATTTTTACTTAATTTTCAATTTTGTTGATATCAGGTTGTTTACAGGCTTTTCTTTTCTTTTTTTTTTTTTCTAGTACCGGGGATTCAACTCAGGGAAGGAGAGGCTTATTATTTATTTGCAACTGTTCTTTTTTTTTTCTTTTTGGTGGAACCAGGGATTGAACTCAGGCCCTTGTGCTTGCCAGGGAAGCACTTATTTACCTGTAAATAGCTGGGGAGATGGCTCAGTGAAATAAGTGCTTCCCTGGCAAGCGCAAGGGCCTGATTCAATCCCCGGTTCCGCCAAAAAAAAAAAAAAAAAAAAAAAAGAACTCTTGCAAATAAATATTTACAGGCTTTATATCTTCTGGATTTAGTTTTGGATATCTGACTGTTCAGGAGTCTGTCTTGTTTCTTCTGTATTTTCTCATTAGACTAGGTTCTCATAATAGGTATTGATGATTTCTGTGTAATCCTGTTGTGATTTCTCCCCTTTCATTCCTAATTGCTTGAATATATGTTTTTTCTTTCGTCTTTTTGACGAGATTAGTTAATGGCTTATCAAATTTATTCTTTTAAAGAACCAACTTTTAGATTCAATGATTATTTGTATTTTTTTCTTAGTGTCATTGCATTAATTTCTGCTCTTTATAATTTTCTCCTTTTATGAGCATTGGGTTTGAATTTTTTTTTTTTTTTTTTTTTTCTTCCCAGAAGCTTGAAGTTCAGTATTAGGTTGTTTATTTGAACTTGTTTTTCGTATATGAAAGTTCATTGCTATAAATTGCCTGCATAGGACTGCTTTCATTGCATCCCATAAGTTCTAGTATGTTGTATTGGCATGATGGTTTTAATTGTATATACTGTTTAATTCCATCTTTAGTTTCCTCTGTGAGCCATTGGTTGTTTGAAAGATGTTTAATTTCGATGTGTTTATCTAGTTTTTGTGGTTTCTTTTATCACTGATTTCCAGTTTCATTGCACAATGGTCAGATATTATACATGGGATCATTTCATTTCTCCCACATTTAATTAAACATCTTTGTAGGCTAGTATGGGGTATGTTTTTGAGAATGTCCCATGTACAGCTGAGAAGAATGTATATTTTGATATTTTGGGGTAAAACACTGTACACATTTACCAAGTGCATTTGATCATGGGCTTGGTTTAATTCTAGTATTCCTTTGTTAATTGTTTTGTCTGGTTGCTCTACTTATGCTGCTGGAATACTGAGGTCCTCATCATAATTGTGTTAGTGCTTATTTGATTTTTCATATTAATATTATAAAAATTAATATTTATATTTGTTTTATGTTAATATGTTTTATGTAGTTTGGTGCACCAATATTTGATGCATTATATTTATGATACCTCTTCTTAGCATTTTCCCTTAACAAGTATGTAGTGACCTTGTCTCTTTTGATCAGTTTTGGCTTAAAGTTTATATTGTCTGCAAATAGAACAGCTGCTCTTGCTTTTTCCTGGGTTCTTGTGGGATGAAAAATTATTTTCTATCTTTTCACTTTTATCCTATGGATTTTTTAGTTGCATGTTTCTTTTCTTTTTCTTTTCTTTTCTTTTCTTTCTTTCTTTCTTTCTTTCTTTCTTTCTTTCTTTCTTTCTTTCTTTCTTTCTTTCTTTCTTTCTTTCTTTCTTTCTTTCTTTCTTTCTTTCTTTTTCAGAATCGGGGATTAAACTCAGGCCAGCGAAGCACTTAGTCCACTGAACCATCTCCCTTGCCCCTATACGTGTTTCTTTAATCCAGCATATTGTTGGATCTTGTTTCTTGATGATTATAACTGATATATATTGGCTTATCTTTTTTGTGTAGTTTTCCTGTTGTTGGTTTCCCTGCCTGGTTGCTTCTTTCTGTTAATATTCTTGTATTTGTGGTGTTCATTACCTCTTTCTAATGTGTTTTTCAGAGCATTCAGTAAAGGTGGTTTGGTTCATAAATTTCTTCAGTTCTTTGTCATGGAAGTATCTTATTTCTCATTGATTATGAAAGATAGTTTTTGTTTTTGTTTGCAGTACCAGGGACTGAACTCAGGACCTTGCACTTGCTGGTCAGGTGCTTATTCTACTGTGCTGTCTCCCTGGCCCAAAAAATAAGTCTGTAGGGTATACCAATCTGAGTTAAAGACAGTTTTCTTTTATGGCTTGAAATATCTCCGTCCAATCTCTCTTTGATTTGAGGGTTTGTGTTCAGAAGTCTGCTGTGATTCTGATGAGTTTTCCTTTATAGGTGATTTGTTTGCTTTGTTTACTTGCTTAACACTCAGTATTCTGGTCTTGTGCTGAATTTCTGGAATCTTGATTATTATGTGCCTTGGTGTGGATTTATTTTCATCATGTTTATTTGGAGTTCTGTATGCTTCAGTTAGTTATCTGTTAAATTCTTTATCCATCTTTGAAATTTTCTGCTATTATTTCTGTGAAGATGTTTCTTTTCCCCTTTATGTCTTTTGTATTATCTCCAGCTTTCTCACTGCCTACTCAAACTTATATTGTTGTTTTCATCTTGTAGGTGTTTGTTTTTCCTTGGCCTCTTGCTGTTTTTAAAATATCTTTCTATAGCTTCTGGTGACAGTCCTGTCTTCTAGATCTGTTACTTGATCTTCACCTTCGTTTAATCTGTTGTCTTGACTTTCAGTGGAGTTTTTAATCTCCTGGACTTCTGTTTGAAAATCTGTTTCATAGATTGTATTTCTTTCCTATATTGGACATTTATGCTTTCCATTGTTTTCTTGAGATCCTCTATTTTTTTACTTGCATCTCACTGTGCTGTTCATGCTGGCCTTGGGCTCACTTTTGTAGCACCCATGATGGTTTTGAACTTGCAGCAATCCTCCCTTTTCAGTCTCCCAAGTGCTGAGTGAGATTATGGGTATGCTCCATTATGCCCAGTTCTGGGGCCAGCACAACATGCAAGGCAACTGGGGATCAAACTTGGGTCCTTGTACTTGACACGTAAGTGCTTATGCCTCTGAGCTCGCTCCCCAAGTCCAGTGGTTGACTTTAGATTCCATCTATCTTGTTGTGCTCTGGACTTCTGTAAGGGTTAGGAGTGTGAGATTGCATTTTGCTTCTGTGTCTTGTATTTTTCTGTTTTTTTTTTTTTCTCTTGCATTGTTTTCTGTGTTGATGTTTTTAAGTTTTGCACAATAGCTTTATCCCTAGTATCAAAGAAGTTTTCCTTGGAAATGACTGTCCTACAGATAAATCTTCTTCGTGTAGGTGGTTCTTGGTCTTTGTATCTATATGAGGACTCTAATTTCCCAATATGTTGAGAATGAGAAATTGTTAGTATTTGACGTAGCATCCTGTCTTTTGGTACTGGATTTTGCTGATAATAATGATACCATGCAAACTGATGATAGCAGGTAGGGTATCCTGGCTAAAGTAGTACAATTAGCAATAACAATTGTTTCAAGCTCAGCCTGGCTACCGACAAACTATGGTAACTATTATGATACTTTTACCCATAGGGGCAAATTCTACAGTTGTATAACAGAATCTAGCATATGCCAGGAACCTGTATGCAATGATTTTTCTTTTCTTTATTTTTTCGCCATTTTAATGGTTTTATTTTTATTTTCTTAATTTATTTACTTTTATTTTACTGAAGAACAAATAACAATGAGACAGTTTCAAGACAAATTAACAGGACAGATTTGATAAATTAATATGTTGCAAACTGTTTTCATAATGTTTTGGTATCGTACAAGGTGTATACATGATATTATACTTACAGACATTATTATAGGAGATGTCTCTAAACAGTGAATTAAGAGAGTGTAGCTGTTTACTTATCTTATTTTTTATACCTGAATTATGTCACAGATTCAATAATTAATACTTTCTATCTTGTTATTTTCGTAGTGGTGGTCCATAGAACTAGAAGCCAAGATAATATCTTGTCCAACCACTATTAGTGCAAATCTTGCTTCTCATAGAATTATGCAGAAGCATGGCATATTTATCCTAACTGTACTGTTTATATACACACATCATGATTGTTCCTCTGTATACCCCTTTTTTTGTCTAGACCTGTCAAAGATGGGCATTCCATAGTCATTGAACCAATTTGGGTGCCTGAACTCGGTGACACAATCCAACATAGTCCAGCATTCCACATTAATAGTGCGTTATCTGAAGAAGTTGTTGACTATAGCCATTTATAGCTCAACTTATTATTATGGCCCCGCGTTATATACCTTATTTTTATACTTTTCTGCGGATGGTTAAGACCGAGATAGAGCAAGACCTATATACCAAAAGATGTGGCTTCTTTTTCTTTTTCTTTGTTTTTTTGGCAGAACCGGGGATTGAACTCAGGCCCTTGCGCTTCCAGGGAAGCGCTTATTTTACTGAGCCATCTCCCCGGCCCAATGTAGCTTCTTTTTCTGATGATGTCAGTGAAGTCCCCTCAGGGTTTATCTTGTAATCCTGTACCTTACTCTGTAGATCCTTTGTCTGTGTCCTCCATGTGGATGAGTCAAGGCCAATACTTGACCAGTTTGTTCTCTGTGAGAGCTGAGAGAAAGTTTTCTCTCCATGTGACTCTTCCCCAGGCACACTATAGATCATCAATCTCTTTCCTCTGTGGCTCCATAATGTCCTTGATCAGAAAATTTGGGGCACAACTGAATTTCATGATGTTACAGTATAGGTTCACCTATGTCCTGAGTCTTCGCTGACCTTGAAAGGCTAGGGCCAAAATGTTGGCTGGCCTTGTGGCTCTTCTATTTCTCCAATTTTGATCTGTGAACTTAGGTTTTTAACCATCCAGAAGAAAAGCTGCTTAGTACCCTGCAGCATATGCCATTCAGTTTGCCCTATCTATCTGACTCAATTCTTTTTAGTTGTTGTACATTTCTATTTGCATTTCTTCTTTTGTCTTCTTATACTAGGGAGACTATACGATATTTGCACATGTGCATTTGGTTTATTTCACTTATGTGTTAATATTCAAGTGGCTGATTTTTCCTTTAGTGGAGTGATTTTTCCCTATTATGTGTAGGGGGGTTTAAGATGGATGGGGTCAAGATGGAAAGATGAGTGAGGTGCTATATAGTAGGAATAAGGCTTGGGACACAGTTTGATCATCCAAGTTTTGGGAAACCAGAGGACAGAAGAGGGAAGGAATGGGAGAGGAAGTAAAGGAGTATTAAGTGAAGTAGGCAGGGAAAAGACAGTGTTTATCCACATAGAAGTATAAAATCAAGCAAGATAGGTGGCAAAAGAGAATTAAAAGACAGGTAGATGAAAATATAAAGGAAGACAATAAATCTAAATCATTAAAAAAAGAGAGGAGAGAAAAGATGCTAAAAATAGAAAATAAGGCTGATATGTAGCTCAGTGGCACAAGTGCCTGCCTGGCAAATGCAAGGTCCTGAGTTCAGTTCCCAGGACCTCCAAAATTAGAAAATAAAAACATTAATAGAAAACAGAAATAACCCTAAGAAAATAAAACAAAACCAAGTTGTGCTAAGTAACAAGTAGACTTCAACTGGACAGAAAAGGAAAAACCAATCAACCAAACATAGAAAAATAGAAGGAGTGCAATTTCTGTGGTGTTCACAGTTCTGTGCATGGTAGGCCCAAGTTTTATTTCAGAAATGTGTTGTGTATTCCAGCCAGTGTTGCAGTGGGATTTGTGCTAGGTATAGTAGAGTTGATCCTGTCTGTCTGTCTGTCCGTCTGCCTACTTCCCTACATACCTATTTATCTCCCCTGATGATGGCATCTCACTTGCCCCCTTCTGTTCCTCTCATCCATGTGCCAAAGCACAACATTGGTTCATTTGATTTACCAACTGCTGATGCGTGTGTCCACCCTTAGGTCTTGGGGTGGTCCCCACTTTTTGGGCTGACTAATGTGCCCTGCTAGCACTACTAAGGAGGTTGACTTGCTGGGTCAGTGGTGGTCCCCGCCCAATTTCTACTTTTAAAATACTTATTAAAATGATTTCTGAGATATTGTCATATTGAAGATCACATTTTAAATGTATCTTACTCTTAGCTAATTTCAAACCTACAGCTTCAGAGGTTTTGTCACTTCACAGACTGTGTCAGGGCCAATTCACTTAAACACCTATTAAACAGTATATGTGGCTACAAGGCACCATGCGTGGTGCTCAACGTATAGAAACTAAGGCCAGCGAGAGGTTCAAGGCCTGAAAAGGGATTTTTCTTTATTTTCCTAAACAGATTATGATTTTTAAAATCCTATTAGCTGGAAAGTAAATACAGCAAATTCTAAAGGTTTAGACTCATGCTGCTTGTTTCAAGCCCAGAGGTATGACTGATTCTCAGAAAGGAAATTAGATAATGGTCAAACAAGGACTGCAAGAAAAATTGGTACGTAATGAATATTTTCTACATCTCAGGCAGAGCTCTGGCTTTAAGCACTCCTTAATGTGCTCAGCGAGACTCTGCTATCATCAGGACACATTGTGGCATATGTATATATCTCCTTAAGTTTATTTTAATGGAATCTGACCTGTTTTACATGTGAATAAACAACATGTCATGGAGAGTCAACTTTTCAATTATTCATGATGGCATTTATTTGAATGTGTGGACCTAAATCCTACATGGGTATCTGTGAAGTCGTACTATTTTTTCTTTTCCATTTACCAGTGTCTCTAGATTATTCTGTTTATCTTTATGGTTGCAACAGGATATGGAAAGTATATAACACAGAATTTTTGTGACAGTCTTGAAAATCTTTCTGAGAAACTCTTCATGCCTCTTATCTCTGTATGGTTAAGAGGCCCCTTGTGGCTCTATATACGAGGCAGTGAGTCATTTTGCTGAGTTCTTTAGTGCCCATCATTTCAGTGTATTGTCAGTTGTTCGAAGTTGTTATTTTTTGGCCAGCTAGTATTTTCTAATTATAATTTTATAATATTTTTCTTTTCTTTTCTTTTTTTTTTTTTTTTATGGAACCGGGGATTGAACTCAGGGCCATAGTGCTTGCCAAGCAAGCACTTATTCTGTTGAGCCATCTCCCTGGCCCCTATAATATTTTTCTAATCCCATAAGTATTATTTGTTCATTAGAGAAAGATTAGAAAGAATGATAATAACTAATATTAATATCCATGTAATTTTCAGTCCCTTTTACCTAAAGATATTTTATGTGTAGTTTTAAAATATTTACTTTTAAAAAATAAAGTTAAATGGGTTTATATATGTAATGTATTTTCCATTCAATATTGTGTAACAGTTTTTCATACAATTGAAATTCATCTTCATTTGTATTTTACATTTTTCAATATTTTGTTTTAAAATAAAATAATTTGCATTGTACTTTAATGTACATATAATTATTTCACATAGTTTATTATCAGAAAGTACAAAAGTATATGTGATAAAATTTTTCCTTTTGCCTTTCTATCTTTCTATTTCTATTCTCCAGGAAAAACCAATTTTAACAATTTCTGTGTGCGTTTCCAGAGATAATTCTATGCAGAATGTCTGCATTCCCTTACAAGTTGTAGTATTTTATATTGTTTGATGCATAATAATTATTAAGAATATCATTTTTTTATATAAATGCGTAAAGAATCTTTTATCATATGGCAAATAGTATGTTACTGTATGGATGTGTTGTGATGTTTTACTGGACTTCTACCAATGGACATTAGGTAATTTACAAGATTTTGCTATTACATATTATTTTCAAAGGATAAATTGCTGGAACTTTAATTGCCAGGTTAAATGATATATGCAGTTTAAGCTGCAATAAAAATTCCACATACTTAGAATATGACACTTGATCTTCAGTTAAGTCTGGCCTTTCCTTATCTTTTTGTTTTTCTTTTCTTTTTGTGGTAGTTGAGATTAAACCTAGGGCCTTATGGTAAGCAGCTACTCCATTATGAGCTGTACTCTTCCACCTGTATTTTTTTTTTTTGGTCTTTTTGAGACAGGGTCTCACTATGCAGTTCAGGCTGGCCCTAAGCTCACTTTGTAGCTCAGGCTGGTCTCGAACTCACAGCAATCCTCCTGCCTCAGCCCCCCGAGTGCTGGGATTACAGGCATGCACCACCACGCCCGGCTCCACCTGTATTTCTTAATGGAAGATTAAGTCTATTCCGACTGGCAGAGTATGAGTAAAATTTCATACTCGATGTCCTCATCAGCACAATTCTGAGATTTCATCTTACCCCAGAAAGAATGGCCATCATCAAGAAATCAAATAATAACAAATACTGGCTGAAGTGCAAGGAAAAAAGGAGCCCTTCTTTGTTGGTAGGAATGTAAACAAGTACAGCTACTGTGCAGTTCATTAAGGAGATTCCTCAAAACCTAAAAATAGAAATCCATTTGACCCAGAGATTCCCTTCTGGGGATCTTGTCTTCTCAAAAGAGTTAAAGGTATCCATGCATATCTATGCTTGTAACAGCAAAATTTATGGTAGTTGAGTCTTGGAAATGGCCTGTATGTCCATCAATAGATGAATGGATAAAGAAAATGTACACAGTGGAATACTATTGTGCTGTAAAGGATAAACTTGAATGATTGGTAGGAAAATGGATGCACCTTGAAATCATAATATTAAGTGAAATGACAGATGCATTTTTTTGACAAACATACTTTTAGTAATCCAACATAAATCTCTCCCTTTTGAGCACATGAATTATTTATAGATTTTTCTGCACTATATTATGATGCTGTCACGAATAATTCTGTGTAAAAAGGTTTATAGTCACTCACTTTAACACAAAATTTTGGAGTCTGCCAGGTTGGGCAGATAGCTTGGCAACCTCAGTGCCTACCTGGCAAGGGCAAAGACCTGGGTATGATTGCTGGTACCATATGCTGTGCCAGCCTCAGCCGTACCTGCCGCTGAAACCCAGTGTGGTGGTGCACACCTGTAATCCCAGCGCAGGGGAGACTGGGACAGGAGGATCACTACTAGTCTGAGCTGCGTAGTGAGACCCTTTACCAAACAAATAATTTGGAGTCTCCAAGAATAAATTGATACAAATATCAGAAGTATGCAGGTATATATATATATATATATATATATATATATATATATATATATATATATATATATGAGTAAGCCAGACACCATACATATATATATATATACATATATATATATGTATGGTGTCTGGCTTACTCCTATAATCTCAATACTCCAGGGGGCTGAGGCAGTAGTACTACAAATTCAAGCCTAATCTGGGCAATTTAGTGAGACACTGTCTCCAAAAAACAAGGGTTTGGGATGTGCCTCAGTGTGAAGACTCTTGTTTCAATTCCTAATACCACAAGGGAGAAAGATATTGAGAGAAGAGGAGAGAAGGAGAAAGGGAGAGAGAGAGGGGGATAGAGAGGCAGGCAAATGTCTCAATGAGTACAACTCATTGTGGTTTTTTTCCCATTGATGATATTTGTGTGTTATTTTTGAAACAGTAAAACCAAAATCAAATAACAGAAACAAAGACAGAAGCAGAGTAACAAACAATAAGACATATGGTACAGAATTTCAAAACAAGAATAAGAATTTAACAGTGGTTATGATTGTTGTATTACATATTTTCATGGTCAAATCTGTTGCTATGTAGGTATGGGATGCAAGATTGGTTAAGTAATTGCACATTAACATTTGCTTCCAATAAACCTTTGTTTTATTTCTTGTCCTCTACTTTTTTTTTTTTTAAGTAAAAATAATCATTCTATGAATATTCCTTTGCTAAGTATCTCTGAGTATTCTTAAATGAGATTTGGCTTCAAGACTGCTCAAATGTTTTTCTTAGTAGAGCTTTAAGGATTTTGATTGATTTCTAGGATGGCTTTATTGGTGTTTTTTTTTTAAGGTCTAATCTAGGCCCTTACGTAGGTTCTGGTATGCTTGGTGTTTTCCAGTCATCCTGAATTAGACTTAGATTGCCAGAAATTCCTTCTGTGTTTGTAGAGACCTATTATGAATTGCCTCTTGTCTCTGCACATGAAGATACATAGTGCAACGCAAATTTGACAGGTCCCAGACGGTGGTGATAGGTGGATGAATCATAAACTACTGTTCGTTAAATTTGCAAACTTTGGCTAATATCCCTGGGGCTGAGGATCTCTGGAACATCTTCCTTGCAGGGGCCTTTGAGTTTTGTTTGTAACTAATGAGCTTCTGGCATCTTTTATCTTTTTTTTTTTTTTTTTTTTTTTTTTCAGACAGGGTCTCATTATGCAGTTCAGGCTGGCCTTAAGCTCACTTTGTAGCTCAGGTTGGTCTCGAACTCAACAATCCTCCTGCCTCAGCCTCCCAAGTGCTGGGATTACAGGCATGCGCCACCACACCCGGTGGCATCTTTTAATATATGTATTTTAGTAATGACTTCTGTGTTTTAATGGACTGTACTTTTTCTACTTTCTAAATTCATTTTGTTTCAACTGATAATCACATGACACACATTTATGTACAAATGCTTTTACATTTATAGGTGTATGAACCCTGGAGATTAAGTGATTGTTATTTTTTCACTGCAAGAGTCTTAATAAGTACCTGGTTATGTTTAATATGCATTTCCCCCCTTGGGACAGACACGTGTGTGATGCAGTCATGGATGTGATAGGGTGCTAGAGATGGGCTTGATGCTGATTTTTGCTTTGTCTTAGCTCTTGGCCTCAATTTCCTCATCAGTAAATAGGGCTGATAATAATACCTTCCCAACAGGGTTGTTGTGAGGATGAACTGAGTTAATAGATGTAAAGTGATGATCTTAGATGATGTCCTATAACTGTTATTTAATAAATGATAACAAAGAATTGCAACAAATAGATCGCTTTGAGCTGGGTTCTATCATTGAAGGAACCATTTAAAAGTTATTATTTGTAGAATTAGTAGTATCTTGCCAAATTGAAGGCTTGTAAATGTAGTATAATGCATAGATTGAAATATTTAATTGAAAAGATATGTCTTACTGAACATTTTTAAAAAGATTCATTTTCTAATTTAGGTGAATATTCATGTTTGTCAATGTTATAAGCCTTCAGATCTGAAGTAATATGGAGGTAACTAACCTGTACCTCTTGGTCAAGGATTTTATAAATGTGACTTATTTGAAAAAAGTTAGAATATTTCAGAAGTTATATATGAATGTACTTTATACTGTCATGAGTATTTATTTGCTCTTAAAGTATATTTAAGAGCAAATAAAGATCTTAGCTTTGAAAGAAATGCAAAATTCAAAACTTGTAATTTTATTTTAATAGTAATTTCCTTGAAGTAGTAGTTTGCTTACCTTTACTTTGTATCCTTCATTTTTCCAGGAGCTGACCAGTGCTTTGGTGCATTTAAAACTGCATCTTTTTATTCAGATCTTTACACTTGCATTCTTCCCAGCAGCAATATGGCTCTTTCTTCAGCTTTTATCAATCACATCCATCAATGAATGGCTTTTGAAAGGGTATGTTTACATCTTTTGAAGAGTGTTCTTTTAATGGGGCATTTCTAGTAACATTATCTCTTCTATGGCAGCTCTGTACAAAAGGGTTTATGTGTTATCTTACAAGGAAATAAAAGCTCTTAGAATGTTATTCTTTAACACTTCATTAAATGAATGATCAAACCGTTGCTTAACAGAATCTTGAAATACACTCCCATGCTTGCTTATTCTTATGTTTAATTAAAATAATTCCTTTTAAACTTTTTGGAAAATATTTTTCTATGTAGATAAATACTCATATTTTATTATAGTATCAACAATCAATAATCTTCCAATGGCATATCTTATGTGGTCCAGAAGTCTATAAATCTGAATTAAAATATATTGCATATTTGAAAGAAGTCTAGGATGTTTAGGACAGATACTGTTCTAGAAATTTTAAAGAGGAGAAAATGTAATCATAGATGCTATAATATCTGTATGTATGTATATAATGTAGGCTGTCTATTGGATGCTTTAACTGTATCAACAAATTACACAGATAATGGCAATGAGTAATATTGTAATATATATGTATATTTAAAATGTGATGTATTTTAAAGAAAATCATATGTGAAATAGATTTTTACCTTTTTACTTGTTTTGTGTTGTATTTGATACAGTTGAATTGGCAATAGATTTTACTAGAATCTTTTCTTTCATTAGAAACATTTTCATTTTTAATAAAAACAATTTAATAATAAAATGATTTAAAGTTAACCAACCATATTTTAGCATTATGGTATAACAGCCAAAACATTGAACTTCAAACCCAAAGATTGAATTCTGACTCTAAGCCTAACATGCTATATGACTTTCAGGAAAGTTATTTAATAATTTTGAATTTCAGTTTTCCTGTCTATAAAATGATATTCCTACTCTTACTTCCTACTGAACAATGGTATTAAAGCATTTGAGGTCACTTAGTCATTTATTTAAGTCACCTATTTAGCTTCTACTGTGTGCCTGGTATTATGAAGCGTCAGGATATACTTATCAATAAACAAGAAATAAGTGAGCAAGACTTAGATAAGTGATTGAGAAGAGTAGAACAGTGGGATATGATTGAAAGTGTTCAGGTGGGCAGACCGATGATTTAAGTTGTAGAGATTTGAGGGAGGAATGATCTAAGCAAAGGAAAAACTGTACAAATTCTCTAAGGCAGAAATAAGGCCTGATGTGTTGTAGGGCCAGTGAGCAGTTGTACTTACTAGTATGGCCAGATCCTAGGGATGTGGAAGGACAGCATGACTTGAATGTGGAAAGGTGGGCAGGGGCCATGTACATAGAGCTTTGTTGGCCAAGTAAAGGATTCAGATTTTATTCTGAGTGCTAGAGAACGTTGTGATATGGTCTGCTTTCCATTTGGCAAGTGATTCTTCTTGTTCATCAAATAGAACAGGAAGCCTAGAGAAAGCTTAAGGGGCCGGCATGGAGATTAGAAGAGTGAGGTAGTAGTGTATTAGGGAGAAATGAGTGTGTGTAGGGTACATTTTGCCAGTAGAACTTGGTGGTGTAAAATGAGGACAGAATAACTTCCAGATTTCAAGTATGAGATGCTGGATGATTAGCAGTATCACTTAACTGGGGAGTAACAACTTAGGAACAGAGGAACAAATCAAGAGTCCCAGTTTGGCTAGGTTGAATGTGAGAGAATGAGCATCACGTTTTACCAACAGTTACTCAGTGTCTACTTTATGTCCAGCACTCAAGGCATAGGAAGCTGCTAATTCAATTTCTTCTTTTTGGGGAACTTCTAAGCCAGTTGAATGCATACATAGATAGATAGTAAACAGTGTCAGTAGGTGGCATATACTTTGTCAAATGAATAGTGTCATTCATTAAAAGATAAATGTTTCAGCAAGGGTCTGCACACCTAATAAAGGAAGCATTAATGGGAAACACAGATGAACAGTTTCTTTAGGGCCAGCTCAGTAAAGGCCCAAATTGCTTGCTTGAGGAATTTGATCATTTAGCTGTAGTTGAGGGAGAGCTTTTAAAAGTACTGTATCAAAAGAAAGATTGTGGAGAGCTGTTGAGATAGCTCAGTAGAACAAACACTTGACTAGAAAGCACAAGGGCCTGAGTTCAATCTCTGGTTCTGCAAAAAAAGAAAACAAGAAAAGAATATGCTCCAAAGTGGTCATTAAGGAAGATTAATCTGTTAGCATTGTACCATCTTCTTGTCACTAGAAGAGTAGCACTTGTGGATCTCAGTATGCTAACTAAAGCAAATATGTAGTTCTTACCTTGGGATGTTAAATTTAAAGATGTATGCACTTGGTCTACTTCATTTAGAGAAAGCTTATCCCAGCTCGCTTTCTCCCCATTCCCCTCCCCAGTTTGAAAGTGCACACAGAATAAACTTAAAGGAATTGCAGAGTGCTGCTGTAGGGTCATGTTGAAGTAGAGCTGTTATGAGCACATCCTCCTTACTTTGTCATGTTAAAGGACTAGGGTAGTGTAGAGACTTCTTGGTCTCACGGTGATCCCCAGGAGAAAGTGGTGAGGGGATTTAGAAAATAAACACAAAAGACAAAAGCTGAGGTTGGTGGACGCTTGTTTGCCTGTTGGCCAAAGACCTGGATAATAACTGTAAGAGCAGCATTTATTTATACTCTTGCAAAGTTAGTGTGAGATACAAGCTTGCCTAGCAACTGATGACTAATGACTGAAAAGCATTCAAGGAAGATACTTTTCTCAAGACTGAGGTAGCTTGACTGTTTTAGGTACTGTGGCCTTGTACCATACACACATATAAGACCAATTTCCAGCTTTAGCTACCTTCAGTAGATTAGAGGTAGAGCCTATTTAGCACATTTGCAACTGTCTAGATTTAGGTAGAAAACACTTAAGTAGGGATGGTGGCAACAGTCATGGGGAGGAATGGGAAGCTAGTGGTGATGACTAGTTAATTTCTGAAGAGCAAGTGGAATCACATACAACTAGAGTTTCAAACTGTATCATTTGAAAACTGGTTCCTCTGATAAATGCAAAGAGGAAATGGTTTAAAGAAAATATATAAATTCATGTATAAAACATTTCTAAGAGAGGTCTTAAATATTCTTACTGCACACAGAGACAACTATGTCAGCTCATGGAAATAGTAATTAGCTTGATTGTGGTAACAGTTTCCCAATGTATACATAGAACAACATATTTTACATTGATCAACATGTCGTATTTTGTACCCTAAAAATATATTTTTGTTTTGTGAATTATGCCTCAGTAAAGCTGAAGGAAAGAAAATATGTGAATTTAATATTAGACAAGTTTAGTTTGAGAGGGCAGCCTAGAAAAATACAAATAATAGTGCTAAAAATTAATTTCTAGTGGCAATGAAACAGTTCCAAATCAAATCAGTAGGGCAGATTCAACAATTTATACATTGTACATTGTTTTCGTATTGGCCTTCTGTTGCACAAGGTGCATACATGATACTCCATGCACAAATACTATTAGAGCAGATGCCTCTGATCAGTGAATTAAGAGAACGTAGCTGCATACCTTTTTTTTCCAAAGCTGAATTATAGTACAGTTTCAGTAACTAATTCTTTTTACACTGTTATCTTCCCAGTGGTTATCCATAATGCTAGAAATTAAATTGGGAAGTATTTTTATAGATTATAAAAAGAAAGGTAGGATTAAAAGTCAGGAGATAAATCAGAATGAATATATGGTGTCCTGAAACTATAAGAGCAAATATAAGGGAAAGGATGTTGGATTTGGTGATTTAAAGATCACTGGTTAGTTTTAAGCTCTGGGCTTTTACACTAGTAGAAGGGGCAGAGAATTGGTCCTGGGGAATTAAGAGTATGAACTCTGGGGTTGTAGAGGTAGAGTACTTTTCAGGAAAGGTCAGCTGTGAATTATAGTGAGAAAAGTAGGATTATTTCTTGAGACAACTCTGCTAAGTTTGTTGCTAGTTATCTGTGTTTGTGTATTGTATTTTGTAGAAGGCATGAATAATATCTTTCACATTTTTATACCCTCATGTAGTATCCTCCCCAAAGAAACCCATATAGTTTCAACATATATTTTTTATAAGGTAATTTTTATATGAAATAGGGAGAAGTAAGCCACATTGTATATAAAAAGGAAGAGGCCAGAAAAGGGAAAGATTGAATAAGCTGGAAGATTTGAGAATACCAGTGACAGGGACTGGGGAGATGGCTCAGTAGAATAAGCGCTTCTCTGGCAAGCACAAGGGCCTGAGTTGAATCCCAGTTCTGCCAAAAGAAAAAAAAAGGAAAATACCAGTGACAGCTTGTTCTTAACATTTGTGACAGGGCAGAGAGAAAACCCAGATAAATCAGTCTCTCACTGCCAGATTAAAGCTTAACCGAGGAGAGCTGAGTTTGTGAGTTTGGGTAAATTACTTGTTTCTTAACTTCAGTTTTCATTGAAGTGGGAATAGTGGTAATATTTATTTAAATTATTTGATGAGGAATAAATGAGAAAAGGTCTAAAATGTACAGAGTGATGTCTACTACAAATATAGATTGATGTCTACTACAAATAAATTCCTAGTATTGGTGATGTTGGACTCTAAGGAAGGCTTAGAAATTGAAAATTTATAATAGAACAGAACAGAACACTTCAGATTTACTTAGAAAAATAGGGACCTTAAATGACAAAGCTGGGAACAGTGACAGCACTTGTAGCTTGCTATTAAGGATCCCAAATGATGAGGATTGCTGTAGCCCAAGTATTTAGCAACTATGTAGACTCCCTAAAAAATAATAACAAAAGATCATGTTGAATCAAAAGAGCTGGAAGTTCTATGCATTGTTTTTGTATTTTTAATTGAAGTGAATTAAAACATTTTTATTTTTCCTTATTTCAGGGGCAATATAATTTTTTTACATACAGTATAAATAATACATTCTTACAAAATAAATAAAAGTGACTTGTGACCATACTCACTCAGAATCTGTTTACCCCAGATGCTCTATGTGAACTTTCCACATAGGCTGGCTGTTTGCTCTCTCCAGAAGGATATTCTATAGATGATTTCTGAGTAATGATTTTTACAGTTTTAATAGATTTACTACTCACTTTCATTTGCTTGTCAGGCAGTTTATTTTGTAATATAAACTAAGAGAATAGTTTTATGATCTGGAAGTATAGATATAACTTACTTAATACAAATCAGAGTTTAGAATAGTTACTAGATAGAATTTACTGCAAATCAGAATAGGTATATGATTATGTTGTTTTTGTTTCTAGACTTACCTTACAATAGAATGTCTTATGAGATGAGTGCTTGAAAGTTGTTTTATAGAAATAAATTGAAAATGTAAGCTTATACTTATTAAATGTTCTTGAATTTTAGATATGGTTTAGAGCTTTATTTCTACCAAAAGACTTTTGACAAAAATACCAAGAATTTTTTTACTTTACCTGAAAATGACCTAAGATGAAATACACACACCACCAAATAATTGACCATTTTTGTTATCTTTCAAGGTCTGAACTCACTCACTATAATATCACTAAAATAAACTCATCCCAGTCTGGAGAATGAAGTAGTGGGCAGAGCCTGTGCAGCTGCCACATTGTTTAAGCCATGATGCCTCACATAAAATTGTCTCACTCAATAGGGAATGTGCATCAATAAACACTTCTCTGTTTTTATGTGCGCAGTTCTGCTATTTTAGAATGAATATATTGGAAACCGTTTATAATGGGGAAAATATTTACAATTGGATTTTCTTTTATTTTTCAGTTTGCAGACAGTAGGTTGCATGCCTCCCCCTGTGTCTTCTGCAGTGATTTTAACCAAGGCAGTTGGTGGAAATGAGGTGAGTCTTGGGGGCTGACTTGATTGAAACATAAGTGCATGCTGTGCTTTTCCTTTGTTCAAAACTGTGCTTTGGACATAAGGAAGTTGTATTGCAGAGAACTCATAATTTGCAACTTACAAAAGAAGAGGTTGTATTTACCTGTAAGGATGATGCTACAATTGATGTTGGAATTTAGGATTTCAAATGGGTGATCAGGGGAGATGAATGAAGTAGAGACATAATTTTGCTGCCCCAGTGGGAAGTTGGGAAACAAAGGACAGAGGAGTTCAAGGACAGAAACTTTTCATACAAGACATGCCGGCTGAGGACATTCACTATGGGCGTTTTTAGTTCCTAAACAAATTCATGATCATCTAAATTGGTTAGAAAGGTTCTGAATGTTTAGTAGCAATTATAGATGACATAAAAGAGAGGTTGGGCCAGGTTTCTAAATCAGTTCAAAGGAATTATCCAAATGCTAGGGGACTCCACTAAAATAATTGTGATTGTATATTGGAGTAGTAATTATACATTTCAGAAGCTATGGTATTTGTTAGTGGGTCTTTGGTTGAAAAGTGCTATGACTTTGTTTTGAGGGACTTATTTTAGTGATAGCATATTCTACCTTTCTCCCTTGTGTCTCTCATATAGAAAGGAATGCTGTAAAGGAAGACACAGTGGATTTCTATTTCAGTTCCATCTTAGGATGGTGTTATGTATCTTTTAACTTTCATCCATTTTATTCATTTTGAAAACATTTATCATCTGCTGAGCTATCTCCCTGGCCCCAAAATATTTATCATCTGTTATAGTCTTTTCTAAAACAAATCTTATTGAAATAATTGGTATGTGCAGTAAATTGAAGGCATTTAAATGATTTCATGTTTTGTGAAACCATCATGACACTCCATTGTGCATTGCTCTAGCATAGTACCTGAAGCTGGGCAATTTATGGGGAGCAGAGGCAGATCTCTTACAGTGTCAGGGTCCTGCATTGGGGGAAGGCTTTCTTACAGTGTCGTCCAGTGGTGGAAGCGAGGGCTAACTAGAGCCTGGAAGAGAGAGACAGAAAGAGAGGGAGGGGAGGAGAGAGAGAGAGAGAGAGAGAGAGAGAGAGAGAGAGAGAGAGAGAGATTTTCAGCCTGAGGCCCTCTAATGATTGGTATTAATCCATTCTTTTTTTTTTTTTTTTTTTTTGTCTTTTTTGAGACAGGGTCTCACTATGCAGTTCAGGCTGGCCTTAAGCTCACTTTGTAGCTCAGGATGGTCTCAAACTCACAACAATCCTCCTGCCTCAGCCTCCCGAGTGCTGGGATTACAGACATGTACCACCATGCCGAGCTGTATTAATCCATTCTTGATAGTGGAGCCCTCATGACCAAAACACCTCCCATTGGGCTCCATCGCCCAATACCATCATCTTAGGTATTCAGTTTCTAGCACAGAATTTTTGGTCATGTATTCATCTTTTATTCTACTGTTTGTAACTTTTTTTTTTTATGTATTTAGTCCAGGGTCTCACTACACAGATTGGACTCAGTGATCCTCCAGTTTTGAGCCTCCCAAGCACACTGTGATTATAGGTAATTAGCTTCCTTCTCACCGTGCCCTGGGGGCAGGACCAGCATGGCATGCTGGGAATCAAACCCCAGTTACTGATCCTGCCTAAGGAGGTGCTTCAGTCTGCTGAGCTATTTGGCTGGCCCTTATTTTATTTTTTGAGATTGGTTTTACTGTATCATTCAGGCATGTCTCCAGCTCATGAGCTCAATTGATCCTCCAGCCTTAGACTCCCATGAGCTGGCATTATAGTTGTGTACTACTGCACCTGGCCTAGGAGACATATTCAAAGCATAGCTCCCTCAAAGTTTTCAGTGTCTCTGAGATTCTTTCTGCTTTTCTGAGCACCCTTTCCCCCTAAGTAACCATGCATCCATTTTCTGTCACTATAGTTAGTTTATATTTTTCTAGAGCTTGGTATAATAGAATCATGTTGTGTGTGTGTATGGTGGGGTTTTGGTTGTTTGTTTTCTTTTACTTTGCACAATTGTCTTAAAATTCTTCTAAATCTTTTTCAGTAGTTGAGACCTTTTTGTTGCTGAAAAGTAGTATTTTTTTATGGATCAACTACGAATTATCCATTCATCTGTTGATGGCCTTTTGAGCATCTTACAGAGTTGAGCTATAAATATCTATGTTCACAACAAGAGACCCATACTTTCTTTGTTCCTGAGAATATCTATGGAAGAAATAGCTGGATCATCTGGTAAACTCATGTTTTGGTACCTACTGACCAGTGTATCTATGTAGTGTTAATCTTTACCATAAATAGTTTTTTTTTTTGCATGGCTCTATTCAGTTTATTGCATGAAGGAGTTACACAGTCCAAGTGAAAGCAGACCCCAATGGTTACATTATATAAGCTGTGAGGTTTTTAAACTCGTGACAAGGGACTGAAGGGGTGTTCTACTCATTGCAAGGAAATCCTCACGTAAGCTTCAATGAGCCACAAGCACTTAAAACCCGTGAACCTTCAGCTGATCGTCCTTGGCCAGTCCGATCTCTACTAGGAACTGGCATATGTTCTTGCGCTGGTCACCCTGGAGCTGGATTACTTCTCCATATTCTGGATGCTCGATGACAGTACCATTGCAGGCAAATTTCTTCTTAAACACCTTCACCAGTTTCTTTTTATCATAATCATCAGCGATCCCTTGAACGGTGGTGAGAGTCTTCCTGCTGTTTCTCTGTTGAATTCTTATATGGATATAATCCTCAGTGCCGGCAGGAAGCAGGTCATCACCCTTACTTGCATCAGCAAAGAGGTCGAAAGAGTGGAGGTTCTGGATAGCGGACATACGATACGATTCCTTTTCCTCGGTGGAAACGGCCTGCGGAAGGCGGCTGCAGGAGAAGGCGGGCGGGGGGGACGGATCGCGGGGAAGCAGGGGGCTCAAGGGGGAGGCAGCTGAGTCCTCGGCGGCGGCTCAGTGACTCCATAAATAGTTTTTAAGTAGACAATTACTATTATTATAAAAGCATTCTTCACTTTGCCCTGGTGTATATTTAACTTTTAAGAAATTTCTGGAGCAATTTCCAAAATGGCTATAGTATTCAACATTCCGGCCAGTTGTGAATAAGAGTTCTAGTGCTCCATATCCTAGTTAACATTCGTTATTATCAGTCTTTTTAATTTTTGCCATTTCCATGTATGTAGTTTTATCTCATTATGTTTTCAGTTTAACTGGCATCTCAAAGTGACTAAACAATATTGAGCATATCTGAATGGTCTTATTCACTCTTCATCCATGTCTCCTTTGGTAAAATCTGTATCAGATGTATATGTTATATTTTTTCCCAGTTTATTATGCCTTGCCTTTTTATCTTACTAGTATCTTTTGAGATACAGGATGACAATGAAGACAGTAAAGGATGATTGGATTCTGGTGTATTTTGAAAGCATAAGGCCTGCTGATGAATTAGGTACGTAGTATGAGAGAATAGGAGGGGTCAGAGGTTTTGGCTGAGCATCTGAAAGGATGGGTCTGCTGATACGGAGAACAGGACTATGCGACAGACAGTGTGAACCTAGGGATGTTAGAGTGATCACTAAGGAATCCAGTATCTCAGTGGCTAAATATGTACGTGTACTCCTTGCTCATCTGGCCGTCTGAGTCAGCAGGAAGGGCTTTTGCCATTCTTAAGGAAGGCTGGGTGACTGGAGGCTCCGCCATCTTCTAGGCGCACCATCTGAATGGAAGATGGAATATTGTAAGATGCTACAACAAAGAGAGATCAGAAAATCATAAATGGACTTCTGACTACCTACGTTGGCATTGATACATGAAACTTCTATTTGTATTAAGTTGGAGGGTCAGGAAAAGGAAGGGATGTAAAAAGAATTAAGATATATTTTGTACGTTCACCAGATTCTCATGATGAATGTAATCATTATATAATGCAAACATGTACTGTTAAAAATGTAAATAAATACATTGGCCAGAGTGAGTCAATATTCTTACCAAATGTATCCTGCCTAGGATAGAATAACTGGATATTGAAGATTTGTAATTTAAGCCAATTCTTGTGTAAGAATTTATTTTTTTAACTTATTTTTATTTATTTTTATGTATTTAGTATAGGGTCTACAGGGTCTCACTGCACAGATTGGACTTGTAGTGATCCTCCTGTTTTCAGTCTCCCAGGCGCTGGGATTATAGGTACCTGCTACCCTGCCCAGTCTCAGTCGCAGTGTCAGCGCTCACTGGGGGCTGTGCTAGCATAGCACATTGGAGATTGAACCCTGGTCCCTGTGTCTGCTTAAGTAGGCAATTTAATACACTGAGCTGTTTGGCTGGCCCTTGTTTCAGAATTTATTTACTTGTTTTTTGGTATGTTAAAATATGTGTTACATATCAAAGTGTACATGTCAACTAAGAATGAAAGCTATTAGAGTTGGTAGTTCAGAAAGTAGTTTAAACTAGAGGGATGAATCAGTGCATCAGTTATAATCAAAGCCAAATTTGGTGATGTTATGAGAAGAGAACATGAACTGAAAGGAGAGGTCACAGGAGTGAGCCCTTGTTCCTAGGTAAGGAGGAATAACCAACAAAAGCAATAGAAAAAGCATAATTAGTGAAAGAACAGAGTTAGAGAAGCCAAGTATCCTGACAATGTGAAGAAAATTTTTGAAGAATGTGATCAGCTATGTAAAACTTAAGCTGACATATTTTGTATAAGATGAATTCTGAAAGCCGGGCGTGGTGGCGCATGCTTGTAATCCCAGCACTCGGGAGGCTGAGGCAGGAGGATTGTTGTGAGTTCGAGACCAGCCTGAGCTACAAAGTGAGCTTAAAGCCAACCTGAACTGCATAGCGAGACCCTGTCTCAAAAAAGACAAAAAAAAAAAAAAAAAAAAGATGAATTCTGAGAAATAATTGCGTTGTGCTTCATGGAGGTAATTGGTAACCTTGTCTAGAATGATTTTGGTGATGCACTGGGGTAAAAATCTGGGGTGGGCCCAAGGAAATTAGAGCCTGTTTTGAGGTCATCTGTTGTGAAAGGGAAGAAAGAATGGTGCTGTATTTGAATAGGGGTGAAAATTTTTTAAGCATGTAAATGACAGTATGTTTCCGTCATGAGAATGGTTCATTACAGTGGAAACTGTGGATAAGAGAGAATGATTGAGAGATGAGACAGAGACAGAGGACTGACAGAGATGAGACAGTGAGCTAGGCCAGCAGTAATATATTCAGTCAAATGAGAGAAAAATGATACAGGTTTTTGAGTTTCAGTAGGAACTTAGAGCATTTATTCATGATAATAGGAAGAAAGGCAGAATGTGTAGATACAGATGCAAATACATGAGGAAGTTCCTGCTGATGACTTAGTATAGGAAGCAAGGTCAGCAGTGATGTACTAGGGTAATATTAATGTTTGAGGACACAGAAGAAAGTACACAATTGTCATCCAGATGAGAGTTAACTTGAGAGTATTGATCGCCAGGAGGCATTGAGCACGTTGACATGTATTTATAGTGAAGTGGGGCACAGTGTTTGAATATTTTTCTCTCAGGCACATTTAGCTTCTTGGGGTAGGAGTGGAATTGGTAGATATTTGGATTTAACCAAGGTTTCATTATGTCAGATAATTTCAGTTCATAATTATAAAAGGAGAGTTACAGGAGCTTTGATTTAGTTCCTACCATTTGATTTAGTTCTATTATTTTAAAAGAATTAGAGGAAGAGGGTCTATGAGTATATATAGGACCATTGTTAATTGGCTTAAATGTGACTTTTATCTCATTCCTTCTATTGTGATTTATTTAAGAGGTATATAAACTACATGCATTTAAAGAAAATACTGTTTTTTTTTTAAATGTCTTTTGGCAGAAGTTCAAAGTTCATCCATTTTCCTGACAGTGATATATGCATTGAACTCTTTTGGCATTTAATTACATATTAATTCCCCAGTAATTATTTGTATTCTGTTTCCTTAATAATGTGGAATTAGAAAACATAGTAAAACCTTGGTTTATGACTACAACTCATTCTAGAAACATGCTAGCAATCCAAAGCACTTTTATAGCCATGTGAATTTCCCAAAGAAATAATAGAAGCTCAGATGATTTATTTGACAAATGAGAAATACTCAGATAAAATGGTTATAACACTAATATAAGGCAAAATAATAAAGCAAAAGAAAATGTTAAGAAAAATTAATAAATTGACCTGCACTTACTTTGAGAGCCTTGGTGGCTCGTGTGAGAGAGCCAAGAGGAAGGAGGGGCTTTGTGGAAGACGACTTTCACTGTCACTAACTATCCTTGCTATCTATTGGCTCAATGGAATTTTTAATTTTTTGTGCAAATAGCAAGGAACCTATCCAAATGGCACTCATTTTTAACTCCTTTTGAGGATTTTGCAGAAATGACATCGCATTGTCCTTAACTAGATTCATTACTCACACAGCCACCACTTTATTTAAGTAGTGCTTTTCTACAAAACTTTGTAATCTTGCACATTTTACAAATTTTTGTAATCTCATTTGTTTTTTTTTTTTGTTGTTCCAGGGGTCAAACTCCTTAGGACATTGCACTTGACAGGCAGGTGCTTATGCCACTTATGCCACAGAGCTATCTCCTTGATCTTAATGTCATTTGAAGTGAGGATTCCTCTGCCTTTTAATCCTCTTGCTCTGTAGATAAGATCTCCTCTAGTCTCTTGTTGTTTGGACATGATCATTCACAGTAGCTAAGCAAGAGAGAGAAAAGAGCCATTGGTCCTGTTGTGATCATGTGGCATTTCGTGTCATGTACAACTAACTATTAAAAGACATCAGTCACTTATTAAGTTAAAATTTATTGGACATGTTTGCTTGTCTTGTGGAAGAATTGCAGAAAAAGTTATTTGCACTCCCAAATTCTGCTGTACCTGCTTTTTTTTTTTTTTTTTAAAGTGGAAAAA